>BGNK01004731.1:1046-49408 GCA_003297005.1 Symbiodinium sp. clade A Y106 | reverse complement strand
TTCCTTCCTTCCTTCCTTTTTTCCTTCCTTCCTTCCTTTTTTCCTTCCTTCCTTCCTTCCTTCCTTCCTGCCTGCCTGCCTGCCTGCCTGCCTTCCTTCCTCTCTCTCCGCCTTCCTTCTTTCCTTTCTGCCTGCCTTCCTTCCTTCCTTCTCTTCTAATGAGAAGGGAAAAGTTTTTGTTTTGATTGTAAAAAAGTTTTTTTTGATTGGCATCCCACTGGCCGTGACCGTGCGCATTTAGAGAAGGCGCCCCCTCATATGCAAATCTGCAAGCAGGAGTTGTTTAAACTCAAGCAACGGCTTCTATTTTTGAAATATTTTGTTTTACTTCGCCTGCAAGTTATCATGTTTGCCGATGTCATCGGATAAATGTTGTGGTTTATTAACAATCCGACAGCCAAACTACAATCCGACACTCGCTGCAGGGGCAGGTCACTAGTCACTACCATGGCCTCCATCGTCCGCAGCTTGACAGAGCTGATGACATGGCGCACGTTGATCGTCTCAGATCAGGGCGGCAACTAGCTGTCTTAGCTTCCTCAGCGGAGCCTGCACAAGCCCGCCGTCTTCTGCTGCCCTCCGAACTAGAAGTCCGCAAATCTCTCTCACGGGGTCCCTGTGGAGTGTGTTAAAAGGGGTCCTTAACAAGATTGGGATAACGGTATGAAGCTGGACAACATCCAAACCGCTACTGAAGCCCTGACGCATGGTCCACCATGTCGCCATGATGAATGGTGATCTTGCACATGTCACTGCAAATAAGGACCAACGCCATCAACAAATCTGACCCTCTTTCTTTGGCGCACATAGCGGACCCGAAAACTTGCCACAAACAGAACCAATACTGTTGGGGACAAACCTCATGATAGGATGCATGAACAAGCATCATTTCAACAAAGCTGCTAACAATCCAGATACCATTACTAGTGTCTAGTGGTTGTGAACACATCACCGTAAAATCTCGTGGCTTCTTCATGTTTTGTCAAGGCGCGAGAAGGTCCACCAAAGTACCCGCCAAGCTTCGCTGCAAGACCTCCGAAGACTTGAGCGGCTGTTCGGCTCAAAAATGATTACAACCCGGACTGCTGAAAGCTCGAGCTGGCACCTAGAATCCAGCAGCCCTCACGCCTATCCCCAAACCCATCATCACTACAAGCTGCTCAACCAACTGTTAAATGCTCACAAACCTGATGCCCTCTCCCGCGGCACACGTGGCTCTCCGCCACTGGCAAAGTGGCGCAAGGGAAGCCGCTGCCATCTTCGAGGATGCGGACGTAGCCGCAGCATGGCTTTCAGCTTCCAGGGCTTTGGCCCAACGTTCCAAAGATGTTGCGTGCTTTTTTGTAAATTTGTGGCCCTGCTCGTGGGGATTGTTGGTTTGGGTTTCCTGATTATCTGAAACTATAGCCTTTCAATAAAAGTTCTAGGGCTCGGGGTTGCTGGGTTAGGGCTTACCGGTTTAGGGGCTTAAGGTTTTGGGGTGTTAAACTTGTCCTGGAATCAGACCAATGAAACTTGGGTGTAGGGTGTCAGGCTTGCTTTACGAGGGTCTAGGGCTTGGTTTGCTGGAACTGCTACAGTACAAGCAAATCTGTTTCGACTTGGCGGCTTGGCGTGGTCCAGATTGGCTTGAGGTGGGGCTACCAGTGTCTAAAATTTCGTGTCAGCACTGCACGCAGAACACTGCGATCAAATGCCGGTATTGCGCTGCTCACAACATCGTACGAACACCAGCCAGTACTAACGACCACCATGCTCTGACAAATGTAAGCAGCTGTAAGCATCGCTATGATGATCTCACTCTCCATCTTCTTCATGTGGGCATGAGGTGCGTGCTAGACCCCGCGGCCACCAGGGAACCCCATTTCTCTCTCTCTCTGTTTCTCCCTCCCTCCCTCCCTCCCTCTCTCTCTCTCGCGCTCTTCTCCCGTCAGCTGAAGCGCCGACGTGCGACCACCTTGTTCAAGGAAGCAGCTTGGCGAGACTGATCTGGCCCGAATACTGGAGCAAGTCAGAAGCGGAACTAAACGCACGCAAACGGAATACGCAGGTTCTCTCCCTCCGTCCTCACCGGGATTTCTTCCTGTGGTCCAAGTGTTTCAGGCTTCAGGGTTGGAGGCTTAAACTCAGGAGAACTCAGTGCATGAGCTTTACTATTTTAGAACGCAGCCGGAAGCGGCCCGCAAGCTTCACGGATTGTGTCAAGCCTCAAGAAACCCATCGGCAAACTTACTTAGCCGTACATCAGCTGCCAATCATTTGTCCTGACTCTTCCTTCCCATGTCGGCGACCCGCCACGCAGCTTTGAAATTCAGTAGCCTTAGATGGGCTTCCAGCACGGCCTGCTTGCCGCTCAGAGAGGCAACGAAAGCTTGCTTCCATCTGCCAAGCACTATATGGCAAAACTGCCGCAGCGGAAAAAAGATGTATCTATATGTGTAAACACTATGTTTTTAGCTCTCGCGCTCAGGTGATAATGTACACTGTTCACCATTAAGAGGACAATGCTATACATCATGCTGTAGAAAGCATTCGTCGGCAGATTCTGCTGCTCGCAAGAGCTCTACTGAAAAGCTGCGGCCTCTTCTGCCTTCAGGCTACAGCCCGAAAGTACTCTCTTCCTCTCCAAGCAGCTTTTTATTCCTAAATTTCTAAATGCCACAGCAAGTAGTACTCATGCCAAAGATGTCCATGTGAAACCCTGTTTGGCAACCCTCATCGCCACACCAGTGCAGGACAACGGTAAACAACAACATCGTACCAACACAAACGCACACATGTGTGCATACGTAATACATATGGGCATCTACGCACTTACATGGGTCAATCCGCAAGAATGATCTGCTTCGACTGCCGCGTAACTCCAGCAATTCTGGCGTTGACTTCCATTGGAAGCCCTTTTCGCAAGCATCTGCAGCACCACTGTATGTATACCTTAACAGAAAACGCCGGGAAATTCGGGGTGTGATCGTAGGCATTGCGTGAGATCAATCGGGGGGGAACTTCCGTCCTTACATGTCGGCTAATCATTGCAAGGAAACAGTGTCAAGGTGCTCATTTGGCTGGATTTCGCGTTCTGCCATGCTTGCATACATTGAAAGCGCCAAGGTCCATGCAGCAATTCTGGCGCAAGCGGTGATAGTGGCACTGCATGCCACCAAGTCAGCATCAACAGACATGCTGACCTTGGCAACTGTATTCCACAACGCAACAGTTACTGATTTTTGTGCGGGGAAAAACCAATCGACTGATCAGTCCAGGCACCATCGCTTTGAACAGCGAAACCGCGGTGCAACGCTCGGAGGCTCTTTCACAGGCACTGACCAAGCTACTGCATGTGAACTCGTTCGGGGAAACGGTGCAAAGAAGCATATGGTCCAGTAGTGCCAATGCAGCGGCCCACTGCTCTGCATTTTCACCTCGGTCTAGCACCCGTACGAAAGCTCTTACCTTGACATGGTGCTGTCATAGGCAGAACGACGTCAAGCGTCGTGACAACCGAGCTGAGCACAGGCCTTGATTGCACTGGTGAAGCAAACCACATCCGGGTCCAAAGCCGGATCTCTCATTGCCCATAAGAAATGCAAGGCAATTTGCCATGTTCCTGCACCTTCGCAACATCTGATGGCTCCGCTGTACGTGAACCGGTTGGGAGCGACTTGGCTTTGTGCCATGCCATCTATTGTTGACAATGCCCGTTCCCAGCGCCTCGCGATGCTGCATGCGCTGATGAAGCTGCTGTAGCTGACGACATCCGGCAAGATTTGTTGTGGGATGAGTTGGCTGAGAATGTCAAGTGCAAGAAGCCAGGAGCTGTATTGTGCACAAGCAACCAGGGCGCTGTTGTAGCCGTAAAGATTGGGGGTTATCCGTGAAGTTCCCATGAGGCTCAACAGGGCGATAGCAGCAGACCACTCCTCCTGTTTGGAGCATGCGCCTACAACGCTGCAATAGCAAACCACGTCCGGGAAGAAACGCTCCTGAGGCATCCTTGCCAATATGTTCAAAGAGGCTGGCCAAGAGCTCGCACGCTCGTAGGATAAGATTGACGACCTGCGGCATACAAATGCTTCAGCCCAGTCGTCAGGTGTCATTACAGCTCACATGGTGAGCTGTTGCCAGAAGCTGGTTGCGCTTTGTGAAATCCTTGTCGCCTCTAGCATTCATCATGTGTGCATCTTGCCCAATGGCTCCTTGCTCGGACAGCAGGTGCAAAGAAGCTATGCGCGCGGCGGCTCCATGGCATGCTTCTTGGCTATCTATGCCGACTGCCGGCTCGGCTGGGCCACAACGAGACTGCGATAGGCAAAGGACAATCATGCCAACATGTTCTCAACGGTCCTCAGCAAGCCCAGCATATGCCCACTCCCATGCTACATGTGAGCATGTTTGTACGGTATGCAGAATGCATTTGCAGCTTGTGGTACCTTTTCGAACCGATTTTAAAGCTTTGACTTCGCCGAGGATTGCATGCGCACGACAACCTGCCAACACTCCCATTGATGCAGCGGAGAATTCACGGCTAGGTTGTAAAAGCAAAACGATCCAAGCCTTGCCCGTATTGCCTCCTTCGAAGAGGGCGCGGAAGGCACTGCCAAATGACTCCAGCCCATCGAAGACAGTCCTTGTCAGAAATTTTTGGCAGCTTTTTTTGTAGGCAGCAAATCACGGGATTGCTTGCTACATCCTACGAAACGTCCGATAAACTAAAGAGACTTAACGAACTTCTGCCTCTGAGGGGCTCTTCCACTTTCACTTTGCCTTCGTCGACCCACTTGGCCATGTCTTGTAAGAAGTTGCCACGTTCACCCGAAAGCCAGGGGAAACACTGAAAGCCTTCAATCCGTTGCGAGGTGTAGATCATGTTGGATATGTATATCTTGTTCGGGGTCATCTTGGGCTTGTTGTAATCCGAAATGACACCGCAAACTGCCACACGCCCGTTCGGCCGCAAGCACTTCATGGCAGCTTCAAAGTGCATTCCGCCAACATTTTCGAAATACATGTCGATGCCGGAGGGGGCGAGCTCAGCCAATGCCGTGATCAAGTCCCTCGTTGATTTGCAAGCCTGCCGGAGTTGCACAAGTGCACAATTGTCCAACAAGCTACCTAAGCACATGTTTTGTTTACGTTTAAACTATAACGTCGCCACATGTGCATAATTGGAATGGGTCGGAAAGAAGTGCTTTACCAAAGTATCACGCCCTGCGAAGGCCTTGTAGTCAAGGCAATGGTCAAAACCGAACCGGTCAGTGACCAGTTTGCACTTCTCGGGACCCCCCGCCGAACCAATGACGGTGCAACCGAACACATGCTTGGCAATCATGCCAACCATGGAGCCGACAGCTCCTCCAAAGGCGTGAAAACACGAGAAAAAATCTTGCTGGAATGATCTGCCCATGAACCACCGACTTCAAAAAACAGGTGTCAATCTCTGGGTTCAACGCTTACGGCATGAAACAGCAAGCCTGCAGCACCACTGACCCAAATAACTTCGCCACTCTTCGGGCGCAAAATGTCGGTTAATCCACCATATGCTGTAGACCTCAGCGACCACACAGGTTGAACTACTGGGCAGGTTCCGTATTTGTTGTGAAACTGGCAGCGCCTCCGTGCCTGGAGCCCCTTCATCGGCGCGGCCCCGAGCCGAATCAAAGAAAAACGCATAAACGCAAGCAAAGATGCCCAGGCATTCCCAATGCTCCGATGCCCAAGCTGATGTTCTCCTGAAGGTCCAAACTCAAAAAAAAACTAATGTAGGCGCGTTAGTAATTAGAATAGGGTGTTGGGGCTCATTATACTAAAATTGTAGTAGTGTAGGAAATCATAAAAGGTCCAAGCTCAAAAAACCGCCACACTCCCCAAATGATGAATGTGTGAGGGTCCTCGCTCACAAGGCCGGTCAGGCGCCGGAACATTCGAAGCCTGGATGCCGGTACTGCCTGGATGTCAATGCCAGGTCAAAAGCTTAGAGATTAGGGTTTGGGGTTTAGGTTCACGGTGCCTGGATGTCAATGTAAGGTAATTCGGCACCGAAAAGGTCCCCAACTTTCCACTCCGGCACGTTCGTCTCTAGAACTTTCCCGGCCACCAAGCCCAGCATCGGCGAGTCGGCTTTGTAGTCTCCATCGGATCGAATACGGTACCGCATGTACGGATCAGCACTGACAACTAGAAGCTGCACCAGAATGCCGTCACCCAGCTGTGGACGTGGATATTGTCGCATTTCGAAATGTTCCGGGCCTGGCACCCCTTCATTCAGATTCGTCTGGAGGATAAGAGCACTTGCCATCAAGGGCACGCAGTTCACCAGCTGATCGGCATCAGCCACGGATTGAACCAAACTGCTGGTGACAAATAACGACTAACAAATGCAATGCCGACTTGCACGGGAGCGCAGTAAACAACAATTGCATGCATATACAGACATGTCCACTTATACGGTGGACGAGGCACCTCCATTGGATGTTGCGGATTTCTATGCCGTTCCCCACTTGTCGGGACAACAAACCGCATTGCGTTATGAGCATGTATTTCGTCGCGGACATTTGTGCCGTCACGGGTGTGACTTTGGCACTACTTTTCGGAAGAGCATTGCCGGCACTGCATGGCTTGGATGTTCATGGCGAAATGTGCTCAAAGGATTCCAAAAGAGGAGCCCCACATGCCGATAGTACATTGCAGGCGCGAACAAGAACCGAGGCAGAGGAGGTGCAAGTTGTGGCGCCGCCACATAAGAGTGCACTCGGTTGAGCTACACGAGACAATTCCGCGTCGGTGCCACATGTTCCGTGCGCAAGAGTGGTTGCACGGCGGACACGCTGGGCAGGTGAAAAAAGGTGCGAGGAAAAAACAAAAACGCAGCTCCCAGTCCCAATCGTTGTGTGCTTCGCGCTCGTGTTGGACACGGCGGGCATCGGAGCTTTTCGGAGCTGGCCGTGTGGTTCGGAGGCCTTGGGCTCCGATCAGCCACACTCGGCTGTCATTCGGATTATGGAGTCTTATCGCATTCTCCTTCCCTGCTCTGCTCCGCGTCAAGACAGCCGGGCAAGCCACCGAACCGCATTTTTTGTTTTTTTCCAGCACACCTCTTTTGCGTCCGCCCACTCCGTGGTCCCAGTGCTTTAGCCCAAAGTCCAGGCAACAGACTACGCCCAAGCCCAAAGTCCGCTTCTCTGCTGCCGCGAGTGTGACGACAATGTTAATGGGTTGAATCCTGCGGCGATAGCTTGCGAGGTCGCCAGCACCACGAATCACTTGAAGAACAATACAGCGGTATGGTACGGAGTTCCTGCCTGAGTGCTGTGTTCCTCGCCGCTCCCCGGCACTTCCTGGCACTGCCGTCCCTGCGGTTTTGTGGGGTATTGTCGGGCGGGATTTGGCGCCTTTACCGCTCTAGCTTTGGAAGACTGCGGAAGCGTAAGCTTGCATGCACGCAATATTGCCAACCAATGGTGTTCGGCTGAGTTAAGATCTGGTTCTAAGTGAACTTTTTCGTGCCCGATCTACCGGTGTACCGGGAATGCCGGCTCTCCCGGTCTTCCAGTTTTACCCTCGTCGGTTTGACTGCGTTCTTTCTATCTCGCAAATTGATGAAGCCTTGGACGGCTATGCTTGCCTCTGTGAGAGTGCCTAAGGGCAGCTACGAAAGGCGCAATCCGGGGGGAGCGCAGCCAGCCTAGTTGGAACGCGCGTCAGCGAGGACCTCGTGCAGGTCGGGCACGGGTCCGGCGCCGAGCCCCTCAGCGGGCGGCAACTCCAGCACAGAGGCCGCCAGCGTGCGCTGGGCTGCGACGGCCAAGAGTTTGGACCAGCGCGCAACCCAGGCGGCGATAGCGGCCGGTCTGGAGGGGGCGGGGACAGACTCGGCATGGTGTCGCGCGAGCAGGTGCAGGAGCTGCACCGTCTCGGTGCCGAACCTGCCGCCAACCTCGATGCCGACAACACCGACGAGGCGGCACCGCAGGGCGCGTGCCAGCTCCGGGTGGCTTTGATGTCGCGTGCGGCGCCCTGCAGCATTGACAGCGCAGCCACGGGGGTGGGCCTCGCCGAGCGTCCGGGTCATTCCCGGCCGCCTGTTGGTCTTCCGGGGACACCATGCTGCCAGCCATGGCTTCTGGGAATCCTCCCCTTGCACGTGTGCGTTTGTCGACACTCTCGTGGGGCGCACTTGCGACTGAATTTTTTACCGTCGGTTTGCGCTCTGGCCCTTCGTGCCGAGCGGGTTCTGCCCATCGGCCACTACACTCGTTGGCGAGAAATGGCGAGAGGGAGGTGCAGCAAACAGGCATCCCCCATGATTTCGTGTGGAGGACCTAGGAAGGTGAGGATTGCACTTCGGGACGTCCCCTTCAGCGGTTTATCGGATGTACTGCAGAACTTAAACTAAGGTCGGAACTGGCAACTCCCGCCGCACTCTTATCCAAAAGGACCTAAACCAGATTCTGGCATGCCGCGGGGGGGGGGGGGGNGGGGGGGGGGGGGGGACCCACCCAAAATCCCTACCGCACGAAGGCTTAAAGTAAATCCTCACTTGCATCATTGGGCACGCAACGGTGGATTTGTATTTGCTGCTGCGACCCCTCTTGTCAGCTGCTTGCAAAAAGCAGCGGCTGGGCCGGAAGTGGCTGGTTTCCGTTTTTATAAAGTGGGATTCCGTGGGTTGGGTCTGGCATGAGTGCAGGAGGCTGCCGTGGACGTGAAAGCCGAAGGCCATATGCCGAAGCGGGGAAGCTTGCTGGACCCTTTTCCTGGCTCGCGCAATATGGTCTTGTACTCTGTGGTGTTGCACGGGGTCCAAATTTGTGGAACGCTTTTGTGCAATGACAAAAAGAGAAACATACTCATGCTGATAATGCTCATTTTGGCAAATATGTTCGGGTGTGCCCCCCACTTGCACGGCGAGTGCCGCGACGGGAGTGGACGGGTTTGTAAAAATGAAAAACTGATAACTATTCAGGCTTTTGTATTAGTCCCTTGCCGGCAAAGGCTAAACTCCACAAACAAAAGCTATAAGTGGTAGCCAAAACAGACGTATAGTAAAAATCGCAGGGCACGTCGCGCAGGCGTGAAGAATGCGTGCAAGGGCACAGGACTTGCGGGACGTCAGACACCAGATTCTTCACTTTCTGGCTTTCCGGTTTTGCTAGCTTCGGTGCCTTTCGTCTGACGCCATCCATTCCTGGGGGCAGATGCAAGAGCGGGGAAGGTGCAGGAGGAGCGCAGGACTTCCGGGACGTCCACCCGCAGATTCTTCACTTTTCCAGGTTCTATATGGCTCTGCGTAAAATTGTGTGACATTAGCGATGCATAAGTTCCAGCACGCCCTAGATACTCGTGGCCTTACAGTTGCACCCCCTTGTTTCCCTTGCAGGAGCTGCCTGGCTATCTGGAGGGCCAATGGGAAAATTTCTTTAGTAGTGCCAAAGGTTACCGTTTTTTTTACACACCTTTTCAAAAGCTAGCGGTCCCAGTGCAGGCCCAGACCAGGCCGACGGCATACTACATTACTGAGGGCAGGCGGCTTGCAAGGGGCGGCTCCAGGGAGGAGTCTGCAAGGATGTCGCTCAGCAGCGGGGATTCGCCGTCGACATTAGCTGTGCCGCCCAGGGGCAAGGAGAGAAGGTTTTTAGCGAAGGCGCGGGCAGCCGCAAAGGAAATCAAGGCGGACCAGCGAAAAGCAAAGGCTGAAATGGTGGGGCCACGGGAAAAGGCGGGCGCGGCTCGCGCACGGAGGCGCGCAAGAAGCTTGACAAAGGTTGCGGCTTCGGTGCTCCAGCGGCCACCGAGCTCAAGGGCCAGCACGACGAGCTTGCAACGGGCAGACTGTNAAGGCGGAGCCGGCGGAGGAGCAACACGCGGAAGAGCGGCGAGCTGAGGGACAGCTCAGGGGAAACTGGTCTGGTGGTGAAGACACTCGCGGCGTGAGGGCCTGACTGCGAGTCTAGCATAGCAAGGCCTGGGGCATCAAGCTCACGGCGGATGGCGGGGTCGCACAACTCATCAACAGTGCGTGAAGCTGGGCGCTGCCACCCTCGAGTAAGGTCAGCGGCGTCGTCCTGTAGCGACACAGGGGGCCCCGCCGAAAGCAAAGCATCCCACGCGGGGGCCTGCAGGGACGTGGTGGCATCTTTCAAGGCAGCCAAGGCGTGAGGCAAAGGCCCGGGGCCATCCAGAGAACACGCGAGGGCTTGAACGAAGGCACGGTCTCGACGCGAGAGGGCTGAGAGCGCGTTGGCCCAAGATGCCCAAAACGCCGCGACGGCATGGCGCTCGGCGCTGCGGAGTCCAAGTCCACCGCGGCAACGCGAGCTGTGCACGTGCGGCAGCCAAAGCAGGCAAGCCGGAAGCAGTGTCAGCATGCAGCAGGGAATCCAGGCAAGAGAGGATGGCAGCATCATGTCCAGCGGCGTATGCTCGTNCATGCAGCAGGGAATCCAGGCAAGAGAGGATGGCAGCATCATGTCCAGCGGCGTATGCTCGTGTGTCCGCAGGTGGCAGTGTGCGCAGCGCGTACTGCGCACGAGGGGCCGCACAGAAAAACAACAACAGCCATGCAACCTGAGTGTCGGCAAGGAGTAATAGACGGTCAAGGAGGGTTCTCTGCTTGGCGAGCAAGGTCTCAAGGAATGCCGCAATGAACTCCGGTGTGCCGAGGGGCACCCCAAGTGCCACAAAGCCATGCTGGGCCGAGTCCAAGGCCCGGTTGCCGACCCAAACGTCGCTATCGGGAGCGAGCGAGTCAACCCCAACAGGGTGGACCCCGGCGCTGTTCCAAACGCGGGTTTTACCGGGGTTAAGGCGGAGCTGGGCACGATGCAGNATCGGGAGCGAGCGAGTCAACCCCAACAGGGTGGACCCCGGCGCTGTTCCAAACGCGGGTTTTACCGGGGTTAAGGCGGAGCTGGGCACGATGCAGTGCATGCCTCTCGAAACGCTGGTGTAGCTCCAGCACGTGGTGAGGTGGAGCCAGGATGTATGCGTCGTCCAAAAAGGCCAAGGCTTGCTCATCAGGGCGGAGGTCTGCATGCAGGTCGCGGAGGGCAGGTGCAAACGCTAAGGCGAAGAGGGCCGGCNTGCTCATCAGGGCGGAGGTCTGCATGCAGGTCGCGGAGGGCAGGTGCAAACGCTAAGGCGAAGAGGGCCGGCATGAGCGGATCACCTTGCTCTCCGCCCTCAGCCTGAGTGATGCGGTGCGCCTGCGATCCAGCCGCCCAGACGTAGACAAACTCGCGGGCGTACCAAAAGCGTACGAACGGCAACAGGGCTGAGGCTTGCGGCACCTCGCGCAATGCAAACAACATGGCCTCCCGGCTGACAGTGTCATAAGCCGCCGAAATGTCAACGGACAAAACCGTGAGGTGAGTGTCGGGTTGAGTTTTGGCTTGCAGGGTGTGCACGGGCGCCTCCGCTCCTGTCCGCGTGGAGAGTGCATACTGGTGCGGGTGGCAGGCAGCATCAAGTTGTTGCGAGAATTGCTGAGCCAAGGTGCGGGCGACGAGTCTCCGCAGCAGATCGCCGACAACAAGCCCGCGGGAGCCCCCAAAGGGCTTGCGAAGAGCCTCCAATCGTCCTAACGCGATTGCAGCGGCGATAGCTGTAGGCACTTGAGCACGGGCAAGGAGGGTCGCGGCATCCGCAAACGCTAGCATGGCCTCTCAGACGTTGTAGAGGGAGCTAGCTGAAGGCACCTATATGCGTGCTGCCACCTGCAGCGGAAGTGGAATTCGTCGAGTTGGCGGCTTTGGAACCCGCAGCCTATGTCTTCTATCATGAGTTCCAGTGCGCACTCACCCTCTTGCATCGCTGACAAACGCGAACTCGGCTAGCTTGAAACCCACAATAATTGAACTCCGGTTCCAAATGACCTAGGACAAATTCGGTTTGTCACTGTCTTCGGTGTCCCACAATGTATGTTTATGTCCCATGAAATTATACATAGCTGGCTCCCGGCGAGCCAGTGCCTCTACGATCAGTCAAGCGAACATGCACATCCACGCCCCCCCACAAATTCCCAAACGAAAGAACACACGTTCCAACCTTTATTTATCGATGCCCATGAAGGCTTGCCTGTTTCAGGGTACCCCCCCGAGCCTTCATTTCCCTAGAACGGGGGATAAAGAGGCGGCAAACGCACGCTGGGCAGCGACGGCAAGGATGCCCACTGCAACGCAGGACTCCGGCAACGTGGGCACCCGGCCGAAGGACGGCAGGCACGCTCGCAGAGCGCGCGCACGCAAGCAAGCGAACGAAGTTGGCAGCTTCAGGTGCCCAGCGGTCCGCAACTTCGATGCCAAACACTACCGGGCGGCACGCGTGCCGTGTTGAGCTCCGGGTAGGTTTGTCGGCGCTTGCGTCCGGCCTTGCGGCACGCTCGCCAGACCAAAGCGCACTCTTACAACTCCCGCTGCCGCATGGTGCCGCACCCATCTTGGCATTCAACATTCAAATCCGGCAGCAGCTGGAGTGCTGAAACTGTTAACTCGCCGGTCCTGCGAATGCTATGCGTCGACGAGATCTCCGCACTCCACATCACTCCACGTGATTTGCCATCATTTGCCTCGTCGCCAACCAGCCGCACAAGATTACTTTGTAGGCATGGTGCAAAATAGGACGGGTCGCAAGCAAAACAGCACGCCTGATATATGAGCCAAATATTTTATATGAGCTAAGCTGGAAGAAACAGATGTGGATAACTCAAGGAGCTCGTGCAGGTCCGGCGGGGCACCAGCAGCACAGGGTGCGGCGGCCGCAGGGAGCTCAAGGAGTGAAGCAGCGCTCGCTCGCTCGCTGTGCAACAACAGACAGTATGCCACTCCAGCGGTGCACCCAAGCGGCTTGCGCGGCGTTGCTTTGCATGCTTGAATCAAAAACCGCCTATGCTGGTTCATGACACTGCGGGTCATGCAAGTCGTTTTTGGCAAACGCTTCCGTTTGCCTCTGCCTTTGGGCCCCGGCATCTGCGGCCAAAACAAGCACATCAAGCATGGATGCCAAACAAAACACGCCTTCAGTGGCCTACTGGCGCGACGGGCGAGCGGAGGGACACGTCGTCCCCCAGCAGTGGCTGTCGCACACGTCGGCGCGAGGAGTCCCGACCTCAGACNTCGCTCCTCAGAGGAGAACGAGGTAACGAGGGCTCCAAGAAAACTTGGACCTCTTAAGTTGCCAGGGTGGTAGGGGGGGGGCTGGAATGCCGACTCGCAGGCGCTTGTCCAGCACGTCTGCGTCCAGGCCGCGTGCGCGGTGGCCCTTTCGAGCTGCCGCCTCCACAACTGGACGCTGTGGTGGGGCCTGTCGACTGCGGTGCAGCACGCCGTTGGCGGCACGGCGCTGGGAGTGCTGAGGCTGGTCTCCAACGGCGCCTTGGGGTACGAGCTTGCCGGACCAGGGGCATACGGGCGGAGAAAAAATACTGCTGCAACTTCTGTTCTGCCGCTGCAACCTGCAGCCTCGGTGGCGTCTACGTACGCTTACTTGATGCTGGAATATTTGGAATAACGTGGGCAGCTTGTATAAAGCAGAACGATTACAACCTCAACCTGCCCAACAGGGGTCACTGTGGAGGACGGGGGCCAATCCTCAACAACTTTCGTCTTTTCTGTCACCCGTCCGAATGTGTTGAATTTAACGGTTCATGCAACAAAACAATCCAATTTTTGCATGAATGTTGGAAATTACATCCGGTGATGAGGGGAAGGAGGACGATGCATTCATCGTGTATTGTCGTTGGCATGTCGTTGGCGATGAGTGGAAGAGGTGGTGCGGTAGCTGGAAACATGACCAGGGTCGAGCAGAATATACCATGACGCACACAGGATAGCATCGATGCTAGTTTCTAGTACGTGTCGTGCCGCAGTATGCCGCAGTGTTGTCAACGCGCTTCTTCGGCTTCTTCGGCCGCGGCTACACAACCACCGCAGAGTCGCCATCTAGCCGCGATTGTGTTGAACTTGGGGTAGCGAACATGACAGTTGCGATTCGTTGCCACACCTGCTTCCTTGTTGCATCTTGTGGCTACAACTCCAGCCTGGTGCCTTGACGGAGCAAGGGAGTTTGGCTTGTTGCCATGTCGCAACATTCGGCTCTGCTCGCGTCCTCAGCCATCGAGCATAATTTTCAATGCCGAGCCTGTGGCAAACGATACAAATGCAAGAGACGAAGCCTCCGAACATGTTTGAAAAAACATCCCGCAACGATTCGCAACGTAACCGAGTTTCGCTTGAGCCTTGGCAGCATGATCATCCACAAGTTGGTGGCGACAAGGAACATTGTGCATCGTTTGCAGGAATTCCCCTTTCCAGGTCTCGGAGTTGACGCGCGGGCTACAAACGATCACGAACCGCAAAAGCGGGGGCGTGTTGTTGGAGATGTTCAAAAATGGAGGTCGTTCGCTGCATGAGTGTTTGCTTGATATATACAACTGCATGTTGCGTGATCAATGTTTGGACCTTCTTGGCTGGAGCCACCTTGTCTAGATGATTCCTAAACCAGATGAAGTTTCTGAAGTTTCAAGCTGGCGGCATATTGCAGTTTTTGGACTGACATACAAGATATGTGCCAAGGTGATACACTCTCTGCATTCACCCGGTATTGGATAAAGGACAACGCTTGATCAGCTGCCGTCTCGCAAACTTGGAAACTATCATTTGCGGAATTCCAGACAAAAATCGGCACATGCATTGAATCGTGAAAGCTACATGGATCGCAAGCCTCGGTGTGCGAAAGGCCTTTGATCGGATTCAGTTTGATTTGCTTTCCACGCGTTGTCTGACCAAGTCTGCCAGTACCATATGTTTGTCTACTCTCGATGCTGTGCGCCCAAGCATATTTATGCTACAACTAACTTGCATTCGCACGGTTTGCATGTTGGCCTCCCAGAACCACTGACCAATGTACGATATGCAGACGACATCTCATTGCATGTAAAGACGTCCGACGAGCTCGGGTTCATGATGGAAGTGCTTATTCAGGAGTTCGATAAAATTGGGCCTCGTCTAAGTCCGAGCAAGACTATTCGCAACTTCTGATGTTCCGCTGAAGGGCAGCGCGGTGCAACAACCGAGTCAGAAGTTGGCAAAAGGGTGGTCGTGCCTACAATGACGTGCCCTACTCGTGACAGGCACCCAAAAACCATTCCAGCTCGCAGTCGATGCAAGCTGCCATCCTTTCGTCAGCGTTGTCACGTGTGCAGGCCTATTCAGCTTGCTTCCAGCGGTTTAGCGTACCGTTTTTCTGAAAGTCCCAACTGAGCTTGCGGGAGGCGCAGCAAAAACGCGAGCCACCTTGGGAATGAGGCCTCGAGATGCGCGGTACCCAGACCAGCCGGCTTTGCCATTCAAGAGAATGATCACGCAAATTCCCGTGGAACAATCTTGCACCAGGGGCGACCTCAAGCGAGCATGAATTTTCAGAAAGCGCGGTTGGCCATGCAACTCGCACTGGCACCGGGAACTGCGGGCTGCCGTTGCGCGAAGCAAACCGACTGAGAAATTACTTGTACCCACACATCAGCCCAACAAGGAGGATGCTTCAAGAGCTGTTCAACTCTGCTGTCAACGCTCCTTAAGGCATTCAGCACTTTCCTTTCAATTGACCAGCTCCACCAGTGCCGTGCCTGCTGTTCCTTTTCTGAACGATGTAATGCTGACAAGCACTATCGAGCAGCCATCACCAAAGGCTTCAAGCGCCAGCCTTTCTCCCACAACCGTCTCCATGCGAACATGACACTGTTCTCAACATCCATCTTCGTAGTGCACCCCCACTACACTTGCAAGTCGGACTGGTTGCCCTCACGTTGCCAACATGCACCAAGTTCTGCATCCTCCCCCTCCTGCTCCGTTTCATGAGCCCCACCACTCGAGAACGCTCTCAGATGCATGCCTACGTGCGTTTCGGGCGGTCATGACAAGCGCCGTGTCGGCACCTAAGCCGGCATCCACTCTGACACAGGTCCCGATCCCAACTTAGGATGTTGCAAAACTATTTCGGGGACGTCCTCTCGTCATCCCTGCCTCCCATGTGGGGCTTTGTTAAATGGCCGCCTGGCCACGTGATAATCATTACGTGGCTCCAGCACAATCGCAACATGCTTTTTCATGGGTCGAAGAGCAGTAGCACGAATCGATTCTTAGGTACCAGTTCGGAGCTGTTCTCCCACATGGCACGAATGTTTCCGTTGCTGCTGCCTAGAACCGCTTGTTTGGTCTTACTGAAAAAGACTTTGGCAGAGCCACAGAGAGATTGATCTGGACAGATCTCAGCACGGATCAGAAAGGTCTCACGAAGATGTGCAGGTCAAAGCTGCAGGTGGGACCCTCAGCAGGCAATGTTTTATTACTACCATTATGATTATTAGTAGTGTTGCTAAATCTTATTGTTCTTATTATTACTGTTGATTTCTGTATACTACTCAACATCTTTACCATTATTACTGCTAATGTTATTACTATTATTACTACCTTTATTACAATTTGCTCGGGCCGTGCTTTTGTGCCGTTCATGTAGCCTGCACTCAATAAGATTTGATTGGGTGGGTGTCAGCTCTGATCGCAGAAACCGGAAGACGACGGCTCGAAGCATCTCTGGGCTTGCTCGAACTTCTCTCAAGGTCTAGAGGGTTGCTATGGTCTACGTATCTTTCCCATGGTAGTTGACTCTCACTCAAGCCGAAGCGATGCTACCGTAATTCAGTCAGAAGACATATACCAAGACACCCCAAATCCGGAACAACTCTGCGACACCCAGTAAGCATCAGAAGCCATGATGAGTTATGCGTGTGGCATTGTGTGACAAGAGAACTGCTTCCGTGCTAGGCCAAAGCAAAGAATACATGAGACACGAAGTTCAAAGCATCAGCTAGCCAAGGATCGCATCGCTCGCCGGGCACTCCTTGGCGAAGGTGATCAAGCGGTTTAAGGGTTTTAAGGTTTACCGGGGTCCGACTTATCAGGTTTGAAGCTCAAGATGATACTTTTAAGACGTCTTGGAAGTTCTGGTGCTTGGCAAGGGGCAGGCTCATGGTAGCACAAACCCTGTCCTGTGAAAAAGGGCTCCAAGGATAGAACCGGGAATCTCAACCTTTGACAAACTTGACCATGTACTTTTTCCTTCAGGAGCTTCAGGCTTTGCAGGTGTTCTCGCCGGATCGCCAAGGCTTGCTTGAGATGTTTTGGGGTCTACGGCTTTGGAATGGAAAGCTGGAGAAACACAACGGCAGCAGGAAGCTACATGAAAGCACCCTGCCATACCCTAACCTGCAACACCACCAGGACCTTATGCCAAGAAATACAAGAATTTAATCACTCGTGGCACCAGCCAAACTGCTGATGACCCTACTCATATTTACCCCCCAGGAGCCCTGAACGCCTTATAACACCTAGTAGCAGCCCGGATAATGCCCGGTAGGGAGAAGAGAAACCCTCTCTCACCCCCATTTGTAGAGCTGAACCTGCAAGCGAGGATCGCTGATGTTGAGCGTGGCATTGCCAATCGGAGCGATGGCAGGAGGAGGGAGCACCTCATGGCCGGAGTATGGCGTTTCGGGTGGCAGGGCGCATCAGAATTAGCGTGAACAAGTTAACGAATGTAAATCTAAAAATACTTTCATAGATGGTGCGTGTTTGTATATGTGCATGTGTGTATGTATGTATGAATGTATGTACAGTGCCCTCTAAGAGCCGAGTCACGTCCCAGTCCACCACGGTGTCCACTCGCTTCTCGTGCTGAACCTTGGTCCTCGGCCCCCCGGTTGATTGTTAGTTTAGGAGTGTTACGGGTTTAGGGTCTAGGGACCCTAGGGATTTATGATAGAAGATTTCTTTTTTTCTATACTTGTAATTGCGCGTCCTCAGGAATCGTGTCGCTATATGTTCAGGATTCTACGTTGCGTGCCCCCGCGAGGAAACAGATCCGGTGCTTCGAGAAGGACCCAAAATCTTAAACCCCGGATTTTATCAGACTACGTCGTCGTGCACAAAGGATTCCAACCTTATGCCCTGGAATCCCAAAACCCAGAGACCTAACCTGAAAAGATCAACGGAGAAGGATGGTTTCCGGGGCTGACAGCAAGCCTGGCTGTCCACGGCTTCTTGACCCATCATAGGTCATGCAACAACCTGCTAGAATCATACAGGTCCCCGGAAGCCTCAATGAAAGCCCCGTGCCCCAAAACCCTAAACGAGAAACCCAAAACCCAATAACGTAGGGGCCTGAAGAATTTGAATAGGGTTTTGGGGGTTCCTTATTATAAGTATAGGATAATCTATCCCAAAACCCTATTCTACTTATCACCAGGGCCAAGAGACCACATCTCCTTGCTGGGGCAAGCTGGTCGCTTGTGCCTCAGATTCGCTTTTTGGGCGCGTTTCGGACTTTACTTGGGATTCTGGCTTTGGGGCGTTGCGGTTTGGTGCAGGGCTTCAGCTCCATGATGCTACAGATAGTTACTCTTTTGGGATCAGTCTTTGCGGGCGACCTTGCGTGGTTTGGGCCGGACTGTGCATTCTACAGCCTTCTCCCCGCATTCAAGATGTCACGGGCGCTGGGACATCCTAGACCCTATAAAACCTTCCTTTTTAAGGTTCCCTATTATGATTTCCGATTTCCTTAGAAAAGTCCTTAAAACTGTAGGTTGTTTGGGGTTAAGGATCTGGTCCTGAACCCCGACTCCAGACTTCTGAGCTGAAATTCGCTGGCAAGCTGCGTGTACTCCATAGGTGCCACGTCCGAGGGGACGAAGCTGCACTTGTCGACCTGTCGCCCAGACTTGCATCCAAAGAAGGGAACCAAATCACAGTCCCCACCCTGATCCATATAAGTGCAGGATGACTTTTTCAGGGATCCATTCTTTGAGATCCTTTCAGGGGTCTAGGGATCGGTTGCTTAGGTCCAAAGAGCAGCTGCTCCGGCCTTCAAGAGACACACAAAAGCCATCCGTTTCGTGAAGTTCCGCACTGTTTTTGTTATAGGGTTTATAAGGATTAAGCGATGCACCTGAAATCATCAATGGGAAGTCCTGTAACATCTGAGGTCGACTCCTTCTTTCAGGGGTCAGTTGGTCTCTCGTGGAACTCTTTCTTTTTAAGACCTTGCCAAAGCCCATGAAACCTTTATAAAACCCTAGGAACTTTTGAAGCACACTGTAAACATTTTACAAAAACGCCGCTAGCCTCGGCGGCCGGTGCGTTCCAGGTGCCATTCACCTGGTACTTCAAGTACTGCTTCTGCCTCCGCTGGCAATTCGGATTTTTTTGATGCTTTGGCGTTGAGGGTTTAGGTTTTAGGGCTTGAGCACAGGGCGCGTAGGGCGTAGGGTTGACGCGCGAGGTTGTTACAACCTTGCCGCGATATTCTAGGGCTTCTGTCTGAAGAATGACAAGGTTGATAGGAGGCCGTATGTAAACAAATTTCAGGGTTTAGGCTGAACTTCCTAATTAGACTAGACGTCCAGGGTTTAGGGCTAACGCGAGCTTGATAATCTTACACCATTGCAACATGATCTAGATTCAAGAATCTGGACGTATGCAAGCGGCATAAGCATTTTCGAACACATGTCTGAGCGTTCGTTCCGCTCCATAGGAACGGCAATGATAGCAACGGTGATGACCAGAGTTATCGTGCGTATTGGAGTTACCATTTTATCTACATTACTCTGTATCCCCCCATTATGAAGGTACCAAAGTCTGGTAGGGAGACCCCCCGCACCACATAAGCACACTGCCGGAGAAACTAGCGCAGAGACGACACCGGGTCGTTTGGAAGGCATGCCAGCATTGGAGAAACCTGTTTTATTCTAAGCCCCAAAACCACGCGGCCCGTGAGCAAAGCTGATCAAAACTCAAGCCGAGAAGCAGCTGGAAGTAGTTGTCCAGGAGGTAAAGCTTATCCTTCAAGGGGTTTATGTTTTGCTTTCAGGCTGGGCCATGTTCCGTAGTTTGAGAATTTAGGGTTCAAGGGCATCTGTGGACTTTCTTGAAACAGGATTCTCGAAATGATGCAATATTGAGCGGCTGATCGGTGGCGGCAGGCAGGAGAGAGAGAGAGAGAGAGAGAAAAAAGAGAGAGCGACAGAAACAAGGAGAAGCTCCGAAACGAGCGAACGAGCCACCGAGAGCAACTCTGAATCTGGACAGCAGCAGCAGCAGCAACAGCTTTGGGAACTTCAAGTGACATGGTGGGTCGGTCTCCGATTCAGCTTCCTGCCCAACATATCCTGATACTATAGGGTTTAATAATAATTAGAGTAGGGCTTTGGGGGCCCATTATACTATAACTATAATAAGGGCCCACCCCAAAAAATAATATTGTTAATTGTTTAGGCCCCTATACTATATTACACCTTCCCGACATCCACAACTTGTTTTGAAATCCCCGAGGCCTGGCCGGCAAGGAATCCCGGAGACAGTGTGAGGCCATATTCCTCCTTGTCCTCGAGTCAGGATCGAAACGAGCGTGGTTCTACAATACTGTAGTATATTCCAATATGATGTAATATATTCAAATATACTATGATGTACTATAATATACTATGATGTACCATAGTACCCTACAACTCAAAGGAGAAGTCATCAGATTCCAAGGCTGTGGCCATGGACCATTGGAAAGCAACGGCGCCGCTCATGAACTGTCCCATGTCCTGCGCACGAGGCTTTAGGGTGGGTTTATCCACCACGATTTCTGCACGGCTCTCTGCCACGTATGCTATGATGCTTCGACTTGTCTACAAGAGCTCTTCAGAAGTGCAAAAACCGAAGACCCCAGCCCAAACCTCAAACCCCAAAACCCTGAACCCTGGAAACCCTAAACCCCAAACCCCTACACCCTAAAACCCTAAACTCTAAAAGCTTACCCCCTTTGTGCTGGCTCCTCGCCGAGGAAGTGCTTCACATCTGGCCAGGTACGGCCGCCTTCCACTCAATAAGTTCCACCACTGCTAGGGGTTTAGGGTTTAGGGTAGGGGCCTTCGTAAATAGGGTCTATAAGGGGTCTATAATACAAGGGCCTCCAGAATTAGAGCAAGGTAATAGTGATCTTCACAACCCTAACAGGGTCTTGGGGTATGTTTTAGTATAAATTACGCTCAGGAACACCAAGGAATGGTTCTTGCCCAGGAACTTACTTCGCGTTGCCATAAATAGCAAAACATCCTATTTACCAAATGGTCCCTACTCGGGTAACTTACTTTGAACTTCTTCCTTGAGAAGAGCACTTAAGGGGCTGCTGCAGGTGCAGCGCTCCCACTTTTAAACTTAAGCCATGCGACACGTCAAGAACTTAAAGCCGACACATCAACAGCTCTGCAACTGTAAACCCTTACCACGCTTTAACGCTAAACCCTTGAAGGCCTGTAACCCTCAACCCCTCAAAGCTCGACTTTGGGAGGCTCTTTTGCCTTGAGCTTTAGGCCAGATTGCTCGTGCGACCGAGACCAGAGCGTGCAACTTCTAAGCAGGTAAGATACATAGGCCCAGGGGCGAATTGGCTTCGACCGGGTTTGCGGGCTTATCTTAGAGTCTTAGAGTGTGGTTCGCGAAAATGAATGGAGAGATGGCCAAGGAGAAGAAGCCAATACTCACCCAACTAGCCCCCTGAACCGGCACCGCGCCTGGGTACGGGCATTTCGTTTTGAACACGCCCAAATTGCATCCGAACCTCAGGCTCTAGATTGTTGGAGATCCTCTTCCCAAGACTTAGAAGCCCATGGTAGGGGGACTTCGGTCGCAGGGTTTTGCAGTCTGAAGTCTGAGGCTCTAGGACTCTAAGGTTTGAGGGATTTTGGTTGATGTGTTTAGGGCTTGAGTCTTGAAGTTCTTCGGTACTGGCAAAGCCATGTGGATCATCAATGGCAACACTCCAACCATGGTTCCTAGCAAGATATGAAATCATGTGAAGGCATCTTGGATTCTGGATGCTTGGGCCCACAGCACCTAAATCAAACGTTAAGTAAGGAATACACTCTGCTCAAAACATACAAAGTAAGGATCAGCCTGTAGTTTAGATCATGCTCCTTAACCATAGGCTTGGCTATTTTTTTGGATTTGTACGGGTGAGGAATGCAGGTTCTGTAGGCAGCATGATTGGGCTATTAAATCTGCCATGTGAGCTCAGGTCCAACCTGCAACTGTCTGAGGCTATGACTATGAAAGCAAAGTATTCGACGTTAGTTTTGGGTTTGGGGTCTAAAGTTTCAAGTTGAAGGGCCTTTAGTGACTATCTAAGACAGCAAAGGTCCTATCATCTTTAAGCCTGTCCTGAACATCGCAAAGCAACAGAGGGGCACACGGGTGCCCGACAAGCGTTTTGCCNCCCCCCCCCCCCACCCCCGAGTGCAAATGAAAGGTCTTTGAGATTGCACCTAAGACAAGAAACCGAGTGGATTGATATAAATTATAATATATATATATATATATATATATATATATATATTATATGCAGATGATGTACACCAAGATAGCTACACACACACACCACTCGCACTCACACACAGAGATAAGTATAGAACATATTCTATTATATGTACTAACTATAAACACATGCAGGAATTATCACATATGTGTATACAGATGACAATGTACAGTTTGCGTATACATCGAAACATACGCATATGTCATATACCGTGGACCCTCGGATTGCCATCCATGAGACTCGCTGAAAATGAAGGGCACTGAGAAGTCCTCGAAATCCTCCGACAGCTTTTGCCCCGGGCCATTGGGGTCTTCTTACAAAATCTCCGCCGGGCTGTAGGGTATTGTGAGGTCCTACTCATGGTCGGTGTGGCCGGCAGGCGTCTTAAACGGAGCGTAGTAGCAGAAACGGCAAGACAAGACTCATGCCGATGACAATCATGAATCCTTCGACAAGAGTGATCTCTACAACAATCACAGCAAAACCCCAGGCCCTAAACCCGAAACATAGGCGATCCACACATGCCACACTCACGGGCGATTGATATGATGATCTAAAACAATGTCAAACACACGCAGTTAAACTAATTACATGTCTACTCTTCAATAATACAAATAAAATCCCAAGATGCCCGCGCCCCCTATCAAAACGCTTTCGAACACATTTTGCACGAGCCCTCGTCCTGCTTGATATCCTTGTATGGCGAATACTGGAAGTTGTCGGCCTTTCCGTCACCAGGATACGTTTCCTGAGCTGGCAGAAAGCTTGCCAAATTGTTCCGGGCGTATGTGGCCTTGGGGTTTACCGCATTGTCATCACGCGGTTAAGTATCAAGCATGCATGTTTTATCAAGCGCGCTTTTGCAAAGGGGGAGGAACATCTCTTGCCACCCAAAGTCCGATTAGGGTGTTGCTTTCTTGATCTCACAGTGAACCCACTGGACATTTGTTAAAAGGTACACACCTTACACATAACATGTGATCATATGGGATCATCAAACACCTTAACACCAACATCTCTGCAAACCTGAATCGTTAATTATTTGTGCATTTCCTCCAGGAACGATGTGCAAACGCATCGCTTGCTTTCAGAATTCCTTGCCAAGCTGCATCGCACCACGAGTAGACGTTCAAGCCATAGGCGTCAACGGCATCAGCTTCGCTTTCCAACGCACAGGTCAAGTAACTCGGCGGGTACATGACACGCGGCTGAACACTCTCGTACACACGGGCACAAAATCCAAGGCTACAAAAACCAAGTGGTATCGGACTGTGAAGTCGGGACGTCACACAGGTGGCTTACTCTGCGTGCCTAAACTTATCTGTGCTGCCAGCATTACAACCATCGAACCCACCAGTGCGCTCCAAGGGACTCGGCCACAACCTTGCGGAAAGCGCGCGAGCTGTGGCTACAGAATAACTACACGCACTCGTCCAGCTCCAGAACACCAATTCTTCCCGGGGACACCATTATCCCATGGTTTAGGAAGATTGCTTAACACATACTTCTCGGATTCTATAACAACAAATGGATGTTGGAGGTTTTTGGACGTATCTTCGGAACGCTGCCTTACGAGCAATGCCGCCACCGGTGTCGACATCGGAGTAGATCAGCGGCACCTTGCCTGGGATTAAGGAACGAAGATATCACAAATACACGGCATGACATCTCTACATGATGTAACCTATCTATCTAACTGACTAAATGTACGTTAACCATGCATGTTTTGGGTTCTGACACACACATACGCGTAGGATCCTATAAGCATGTGAATACCATCGCATCTTTATAGGAGGGCCGCGGAGGCTTCCCGAGCAAAACCCAGCAAACCCCAAACTTTTGAGAAAAGCGTCACAGCCGCACAGCAAAAAGCAGCAAAATTCGAAGGGTTCTTTTTTGGAGCTGGGGATTCCGGGTTTAGGGTTCGGATCCCCCAGAATTCCAAAACTGCAGCAACCTCTTTGCATCTCGCTCCCCTCATAAACCAAGCGAGTCGCGCATGTTCTCCGCGCAGTCGGCCTGCACTCAGGTCCAAGGAAGTAGTATTCCAGGGGCCTTAATAAGTAGAAGAGTGTTGTGGGTTAAATGATACTAAAAGTATAATAGGGAATCCCCAAAATAGTATAGGTATTTTTCAGGCCCATAGTATGTAGACCCTAATGCCAAGCCTCCCCTCACTAAACCCCGAAGAGTCCCTGCACACTGAGCTCTGAACACTACGAACAAGAGCTCACAAGAAATAAACCTTGAACCCCTGAAGTTCCACCAACCTAAAATCAAGGCTCCTTCATCAGCGATGTACGTTACGTAAGTATCAGGATGTATGTTGCAGTGATCGTCTAAGAACTGTTTGGGTGGGGCAGCAGGAGGGCGTTGGTGCTCCAACCCGCCATCTGATCGGACAAACTAGCCAGTGGAAGGGACGCGCAACAGCGATGCAGAACCGTGAACTGCTGCTGCAACATGGGAAATGCAAAACCCTTCTCATGCCGGCTACATGACTTGGCCAGCAAGATTATATACAATTGGAATCGCAGCTCCGGCCACTGCCACACTCTCGGACTGAACGGAGACCTGGACTCGGCCTGCTGGACAGTCTCCTGCCTGGTAGTTGTGAAGATCTCGCACGAAGGCTTTGACACAGGGGAAGGCCGAGTAGCCATTCCTGTGGTGGCAAGGGCTTCGACAGTTTTCGAGCATCTCGATAGTCGCACTTTGGCTGACGCGCCTACAGGGGAGAATGACAGCACTTGGAAAGGCTCAAACCTCTGCGCTGGTGCCAAAACTCTACAAATACCCCTGTGGTGCATGTCTACGCCGCTGGAACCACGCTTCAATCCACTGCGCAGAAAAACAACACCAGCGTCGAATTCTTCAACCTACATGAAGCGAAACCATTCGCTTGGGGCCCGGACTTGTCCAGCTGTGCCAGCTCGTTGGCCGCTGTGAACATCAAAGTATTGTTGTACTGGCTGAACCTTCAGGTGCACATGCTCAAGGCTTAACAGTGTGGAAGGCTGATCGGGGCAAGGGCTCGCGAAAGCCTACCTGGTCATCCGAAATCTGAACCGAGAAATTTCACACCGACCTGATCTAAGACTCAGTACGTCAGCCTGACATCGTGTTTTGCAGATCTTTAAATGAAGGTCTGAATGCTTGTAGGCTGATGCATCACGCGTATAACCTGCCACTGAATCCCCCGATCCCTCCAAACTGCAGGTAAGATTCTCTTTCATCAGAGTTTTAGCAAAGCCGAGCAGGTTGACGCCCACGTTGCCGTATTCTTCCAGGTCCTCTGTATAATTCACATTTCAGAGGACGACTTATGACTAATGCTGCTATTAATTTCAACACAACACTTTGTATTGTGCCATATGCAGTTTGGTTTATTGGAATATCTCTAAGAATACGTGCAGTAGTCAGAAGTGGTAGTGGTAGTGGTAGTAGTGGTAGTAGTGGTAGTAGTAGTAGAAGTAGCAGCAGCAGTAGTAGTAGTAGCAGTAGAAGCAGTAGCAGTGACAGTAGCAGTAGCAGTGCCGGAAATGCGAACTCAAAAAGCCCAGATCCCGATATCCCACACCCCGATACCAGCACTCCCCAAAGCAAGCATCCTTGGTGTAGCACTCGGGAGCCGGGAAGGCTGGGAGGAAGCCATAATCCTTCGGAGCTGGGCTTTCAGGCGCTTTTGTTGTTCTTGGGGTTTTGCGCCCCAGGGCTTTCGGGCGCTAGGGTCAAGGGTGTAAGGGTTTAAGGTCAAAGGGTGTAGTGTGGACTATTAGTAATTATTAGTACAACAACAGCAACAACAACCAGAAGAACAGTAGCAACAACAAGAACAAGCCCAAGAACAAGACCATGAGCAAGAAAAAGAGTAAACACAAGAGGCATAAGAAGACTCATGATGATAATAACAACAGCAGCAGCAGCAACGGCACCAGCACAAATCCCGACACCAACAAGGGCAAGAGCAAGGGCAAAAGCCGCAGCAGCAGCAACAACAACACCATGAACAAGAACAATATCAATAACTTCACCAACTACAGTAGCAGCAACAGCAACAACAGCCGCACCGACCACCAACCACAACCAACCACAATCAACCACAACCAGCTGATTACCAACCAACAACAACCACCAACACCAACCACAAACAACCCAATGTGCAAACAACCACCATCAACCAACAACCAACAACCCACAACTACCACCACCACACTGCCAGCACCACCACTATCAGCACCACCACCACGACAACAACAACAACACAAGCAGCAACAGCTGCAGCTAGAGCTAGACCAAAGTGCCAACTACAACTACAACTGCTGCTGCTGCTGCTCCTACTCCTGCGCCTCCTCGTGCACCGACCACTACCATTGTGACTAGTACGACGACGACTACTACGACGACTACTTCCACAACCTTGGCTTTGGGTCGTGACTGCGACAAGTGGATGCGGCTACTTTCTTGTCTCCCACATGACAAACCCGAAGGAAACATCCGCAAGACAACATGAATGGGGATTTGCGGATTTAGGGCTATTGGGTTTGAGCACATAGGGTTCAGGTGGAGGATTTTTAGGACTCAGGGGTTTATTTATATGGTGCACTCTCGCATCTGAATTTGGGCCACTTCTGATCCTCATTGAAGCGCCAGGACTGATAAGTGCTAGTTGCAATCATCTCAGAGTCAGATCATAGGTTTTCAAACATATAATATCGGGGCCTTGATAATTAGAATAGCATTGTGGTGCATTCTAGTATTGGTAATTATTTAGGCCCCTATATTAGGGTAGTTCTGGTTGCTTTTACTCCCAGCAAGTTGGAGCTCGTCCATATTATTGAACCTTGAACCACACTTGAAGCTATCCCTGAAGCACCTCGACTGGTGGAGCTGAGGCACCTTTCCCGTCAAGGGCACGATCGCCTCACGCATTTCAAAGCTTAGAAGGCTAGGGCCTTACTGGGGGGTTTTCGGGTTTGGGGTGCTTGACTCTCACACAGGTGCTAGCAACTTCCTGCTGCAACCGACATTAACAGGTCCCAGCCTGTGCCGCCCGAGAGTGGATCCCTTCAGCAAGATACCCGGGACTTTGAGAAGCCAACATGTTCCAACATCTGCTTGAATCCACTAGCTGCTAGCTTGCCGCTGAGAGGCGTAGATGCCCAGGGAAGCTGCTTTCTTCATGAACTTTGCGTGGCTCAAGCGCGGATCCAACTCAGATAACGGATCATGCTACACGCTGAAGCCCCGAAACCCTAAAACCTTACACACCAAGCTTGAAGTGTGCCGGCATATGCAGCGAATTCTGAGCTTCCTGGGATTGAGCATGCTGCAGGAGGGCATGCCAGAGCTGCATGAACGACGGCATCAACAAGCATAGGAAGTGTTTAACAGCATCTGGCCCTAGATCCAAAACCGAGAACCCTAAACCCTGAAACCGTTTCAAGCCCTTTCCTAAGCCCTCAAATTTGCAGCTTCGACTCGTTGTACAAGCGGATCGTGTTGGCGCCCATGTTGGCCATCCTCGGGAACTCCACTTGGAACAAACCTCTTTTTGAGTTTACCTTCGTCTTCGTTGTTTGAAGTACCCTTTACGGTTGACGACTTTAGCTTTCTGAGGATTGTGGGTGCACGATACTAAATTGAATTGAAGGGTGCCGGGTGCTTGGAGTTTGGGACTTTAGCTGCCGGGGTATTATGGTTGGTGGCCTGGGGCTTAAAGTTTTAAGAGTTCAGGCTTTTGACTTCCGGACCAAGCTCAGTCTCATGATTCTCACATCGTAAACAGTTTTCGGCCACTAGCTTGAATCTTGATGTTATCCTTCCCATCTTCTTTTCCTCCTTCTTCTTCCTCCTTTTCTTGCGACATGATCTTTTCCTCATGCAGCAGTTGCGGCACGATGGCGGGGTGCCCGAGAAACGCAACCGAAATCTCAGCAAGCATGCGTGCCCCAATCCTTCCGACGTAGATTGGAACATGTCCCTGTCAGAGCATGAAACGCAGCAGACTCGAACTCAAAGCAGAACTGTACATATATGTATATGTGCAGATTCGTATGTTTGCAAAGGCAAATTATTCCACATGGAATACTCCGTCACCATGTTACCAGAAAGTCTCAAGTGAAGCTGATCGATGTGAAAGTGTCTGGCCCCCACCCCCACCCACGCACATGAAGCCTGGGCTCGCTTCCAAATCTGTGGTCCAGAATTCCTGCGCGAAGGCTGGACAAACTCAGCTGGGGGGTTTTGGGCTCAGGATCAAGCGATCCAGTTCCAGATGCAGGCTTCCGACACTTCTCTTGGGTTGTAATTTTAGGATTCAAGGGAACATATTGACGTGTGTCGCCACTGCTCTAGCTCGTCAGTACAAGTGACCCATCGGTTTTGTGGGCACTGGCAGGGTTTTCCTGAATTGCCTTTGGTCTTCAGTGATTACGTCGACCTGATCTATCTGGACGCTTACGGCTTAACCCCGAAACCGTGAGACCCTGAACGCTGAACTCCTAGTGCCCTAGAAACTGGAGGCCACATGACAATGCCGCCTTGCTTGGCTGGGCTTTCAATCGGAGCCTTCGTTCTCATTGCTTGAGGTACAGGGCTTTTTCTTTCAATGAACCAAAAGTCTAACAAATTTAAACTTTCGCCATAACTGATCGCATACTGCCAGTTGAAAACATACTGATGACTGAATCTATCTGAAAATCAAACTTGGAAAACATTCAGGCCCGGAGCTACACTGCTGCAACATCAACATCTGGCCTCGCGCTCATCTGACACGACATCTGCAGTGTAGCCCCAGTAGCCTTCCAAAGCCAGACCAGGCTCACTCCCACATCTGCTTGCGCTTTCTGTGAGTTAGGAATCAGGGTCGGGAAGACGTCGAGATCGTTTCAAAGGTGTGCGGGCTGCTGGGTACACTTGCTAGGTCGCGTGTCCATGAGCATATACAGTCCTCCCTCCGGCCGATGCATGCATTTCCCCACGTTTCATGTAGCTGTTGCCGCAGGTTCGCAATTAAGCCCGGAGGCTAAGATGGAACCGTCGAATTAACACGCAAAAAGAAGCCCACATGAAACGATCACTCTCGTCTCTGAAATTGTAGGCCCAACCGTGATACGCGACGCCACCGAAAATCCAAAGAAGCCATAGCTCCCTACTTGTCGGGTATCATGGGGAACCAAAGGTTAACCTTTTTCATAATATAAGTTTTATATCGGGATTATACTACACCAAAAGGTTAAAGGTTACCTACTCTACTACTAGGTCTCGGCTCGCAGCCCGGTGGCCTCCCTTGGGTTCTCCGGGCACACACTTGTCCACCCAGCCGGCGATCTGCACGGACGAGCCAAAAGAATGGTCGTACTTCCTGGGAGCACGAGGTCTGAAACCCCAAACCCTGAATCCGAAACACTGTCCACAATAACAGGGGCTCGGATTTTGGAGTGTTCGGCACTTTGGGAGTTGGAGGAAACGGTTTGGCGACCCAAAAGGCCCTGAAAGGCTTTGGGTTTGGTGTAACCTGCACCCACCCCAAAAGCAGCTCAGGCCGAGCTGCTCGTTTCTGGGGTTGTATGCCACGCCCTTGGCGAAGAACCGGTCTCCAGTGACCTCGGGAAGCACTGGAAGCCGGGCTACTACCAAGAACAACCCCTACAGCAATTCCCTGTGAACCAAATGGCCCATCTGATGCTAACCCGACTTTCTGTGTCCAACTAGCTTCCCCATTAAGCTCCCTTGCCAGCCGAGCTTCAGAGTCATAAAGGAAGTTCCCACGGGCGATGATGGGATTCAGAGTCTCGTAGGTCTTTGGTGCCTGGACTTTGCTTTCAGGGCCGGGTGAGGCCTCACAATGCCAAGATCCGCAACAAAATGGTCGCAGAAACGACGCGTCATGACGAACCAGGACAGCAGGTTACAACCGTAAAACCTGCAGTGAAACCCCCAAACAAAGCTCGCGTTCGCCTTGTAAGCTCACGAATGAGCCCCGAACTCCTTCACACGACGCTGACTTTAGCTTGGGCGTGAAGCCATGGACATGCATCATGAGTGGGACACTTCGCAGGGAATCCGACGGAGCTCCCAAATAAGAAAATAGCATTAACAGGACACGCGACTGCATGTAACCTCAAAAGCTCCTAAACCCAATTACAAACACGTTGGTCCTGCGCAAACCCCCAGGCCTACGTGCACCCCAAACCCGAAACACCCTGGATGACAAAACCTAAGCCGTGGCTTAACCTACCCCGCACTTTCGAGTCTTGGACATTAAGGGATCAGGGATGTTCGTGCAAAGCCGCAGGCCAACAAAAAACAGTAATTACTCTAATGATAACCTTTTTTATCAAAGCGCATTCGAAATCATTTAGCCCTTTGAAGACCCTCATATGAGAAGGCCAGCCAAAGACGAGTTACGGGCTGCTTTGGCCGTGACGGCAGCGGCCCCTGGAAATGAAGTTTTTCAGGTTCTAGCCAAGAGGAGACGTTTTCGTTGTCTACAGTTTAGTTGTTGAAGCTTGGGTTTTCGGATTACGGGTTCAAAAGTTGGGCTGTCGAGCTTCACTGTCATCACGGCTTCGCCATCATTCTCAGCTTCAGTCTGTGTACGCCCACAATCTGCAACCCTACACAACAACAGCACAGCGAAGCACAACGACGTAGCCTGCCTGGACTTAGCAATTACAGTAGCGCAGAACTCGGGTGAAATAAAGCATTGATTGATCTTCGTTGAGTCGATTTCTGCTTAAAAACCAAAAACCCAGTGGCCAGAACGAACAAAAAGGGCGTGCCATCTCGTGCCCTGAGCAAAAATCTGCGAACACATGATGCAAGCGCAACAACAGAAACAGCAGCAGCAACAACGATAGCAACAACAACAGCGACAGCATCAGCAACAACAACAACAAAAACAAAACACAAGCGCTGACATGCTGTAAACAAACCGTTCGTCCAAGGATCCATGGTCTTTTCCGGGGGCGGCTGCACCTGCTTCTCGTCTTTGGCCTGCAGTGACCGGGGCTGTCTTCAGCAAAGAAACGTGACGACGACCAGGACGTAGAAGCAGTTGGCGGGTGGGTGGCTGGGTGGGGGGTTGGCGGCGGCGGCGCTGGCGTGATTGCGTGGGTGGGCGGGTAGGTGTGTCAAGAAGTGTGTTCGTGTGTGTGTGTGTGTCAGTTGCTGGACACTGCTGCTGGTGATGTTTAGTGGCAGTGATTTGTTTTGGTGGTCGTGATACTGGTGACAGTGCTATTGATGACGGTGATGATGTCGAGCTCCATCTAAGCACGACCGCCCACAGTGCACGACACACCTTTTGCCCTGCCGTCTTTGATTGTAGCCTCCTTGGGCTCATGTTCAACAGTCTTTGTAAGGACGCCTTGAAGAATACAAAATGGGAGTTTCCGAAAATGGCGTGTGCCTTGTTTTGGATCCTTATAAAAAGGATCCTACTATTTAGGGTGCTATATTTGGGTCCCCTATTTTCAGAAACCCCCAAGTCACCCCTAAACCCTAAACCCCCTAAGGAGAGCCCAGCGGAGAGCTTCGGCCACCTCTACCGCGCCGGGCGAGGGAGCTGGAGCTTCCGCTGCTGCCTCCAGGAAAAAGACTTAACTTTCAGGTTTAGGGGTTATATTTAGGGTTTAAGGATTAGGGGTGAAGGAAGGGTCTAAGATGCTTTAAGGGATATAGTAAGCAGGTCAAAGATCGCATGTCGGTTATTGTGTGGTAAGTGTAAGAGTTGGGTTACCGTTCAAGGTTTTCCGGCTTTGAGAGCTGGGCTGTTGGAGCGTACGGAGCCTCAAACCGCGCACGGGGCGGTTGTAGTCAAGGTCTAGTGTCATCATGGTAATAACAATAAGCATAACAATAACATTAATACTGACAATAAGATGCCAAAACTCCCTGTGAGGTTTTCCAGCTTCCAAGGCTCGTCTTGTGAAGAACTTCGGAAGCTTTCGCGGCTTAGAACTCCAGGTACTTGGAAGCTTCGGGCTGTAGTTCCTGTGTAGGGCTGTAGTTACTGTAGTTCCTGAGTAGGGTTGTGGCTTTTGAAATCTGGTTGTAATCTAAGGTTCTGAACTCCCAAACCTAAACCCTCAATGGCCAAGGTTGCAAGCAAAACCAGTAGACTTGACTCTTCGGAAGTAAGTACGGGCTTGGATTTTCACATCGGCACGGTTCGGGGTTGGATACTTTTGCCCAGAATTGATATGGGTTCCGAAATTCGTGGCAGAACTTAAATGGTTCTGGCTCAGAGGGTTTCTGGGAATTGCGGGTCAAGGCTGCCTTCGGGAGATGGGACCTTCGTGGTGAATGTGGGAGGAAAGTCCTGTTGAGTTATGTCTTTCATCTTCATGTGCCACCTTTCAAGCTTCGGTATTGTCTGAGGGCTTAGGGTTGACAGTTTTAAATGCCAAACTTCAACCCTGAACCCTAAACTGGGTACACCCCACACTGAAACCCTTAACGGCTGAATGCCGAAGCTGGCCCTGAACATGAAGTGTAAACCTTCAAACCTAAAAACCCCTAAAACGGTACAACCCTAAACTGTATCAGGATCCCAAAGTAGAGCTTGGGCATCTGAGACGGAACGGGCCTTCGGAAACAAACATGTACCCAAAAGGCCGAAGTTAGCGTTACGCCGTACGCTTTAAATTATGGTTTTGGTATGGCTTTCTAGGTTTCCTGTAGGATTCTACGAAGTTCCCTGACCCAGCGGTGTACCTGAAACCATACTCAGGATACCTCTATACTTTCAGGAACACAACTTCTGTTATTCAAGTACTCACGTACGCGTTGCCGTGCTCCAGAAGTCTCTTTGGTTTCAGATTCATACTATTAGGGGTTGCATTTCGGGCATTACAAGAAGGACACTACTTCTGCATTTTTGCACCTTTCCTAGGAGTCTTGTACTTTCTCTGAAACTCCCATATCGGAGATCGATACTGTACTTCCCCAGCAGGCATGGCTCCTAAGGCTCTTGTTGTCCACCAACGCCTGAAAAGGAGCCGCCGTTCCCCAAGTTGCGACAACAGTCCCAGCCAAAGCTGCGGCTTCACTCAGGGCAAGTCAAGCTCTGATGACCGAGGTTTTGATGCCGAAACTGAACCCTGAACAGTGCAGCCCACATGCTGAACCCTCAGCCCTTAGCCCTGAAACCCGTCACCGCAAGCTCCTCAGAGCCTTTTAGATTAAACCCTTTAAAACCAGAACAGCTTACAAAAAACCTTCGTAATACCCTCTTGTCATGATGTAGGGAATTGCAGTTTACTGGCCTCAGGTTCGCACTGCGAATACCACTCGTTGTTCATCACACACTTGCCTCCTCGGCTAAGAAGCTTCGGGGTTTTGGAGGTTTCGGATTTAGCGTTCTTCAGAACTTCCGGTTCAAAGGTTAACGAGTTAAAGCTGTGTCCAAAGTTCAAGCTTCAGGGGTTGACGCGCGGAAAATGTTGAAAGTGTTTTCTTGTAACATTGGGGTCTCACCTGTGACTAGTAATATGGGGTTTCTTCATGAGGACGGGAGTCCCACATGAAGGGTTCGACAATCAGACTCGACGTACTTGAGGCGTCCAGGAATGTCTTTGCATTTTTTAAAACTACGGCTAACCTCAGTGTCGACTGGAGTTCACCCCAAACCTCCAAAAAGATTGTCGAGAACAAACAAGATAATTTTGGATGCCCCAATCAACTCCCGTCCGTGATGAACCAAGGAACGAGAATGAAACCGTCTGCAAGACCTTGAAGAAGTTGGATCCATCTGACAACAGTCTTAATATTGTGACACCCCATCAAAACCGTCATCTCAGCTCGACATGACTTCGATCTATACGGAGGCCCCTCGGCCCGAGTTGCTTCAACTTGGTTGCTGATTGGTTTAGGCCGCGGTCTACTTGTCTCGTAAACTTCGTGTTACAGGTCAACCTGTTGGAAGACCATGATGGTCAAAACACACATAAGCCCGATTCAAGGCTTGCAGCTTATGTTTTCCGAAGTGCCCGATTTGTGAAGACGGTGGACAAAAAGTAGGACAACAAACGTTCGTATTCCCCTTATGTAGACCCTAACTACACTAACCCCAATCCGTTTTCATGGAGAACACGCGGGAACTTTGGCCAAGTTGCCATCTTCGCAAGTGGTTGGCCCCTGCGCAGCAGGAAGAGATCCACAGCGACTGGAGCTCGGCAAAATGCGCACGTTGTGCTACTTATGTTTTCCAACACGTTACTACTTGCACCTGCAGTCTGATTAGCTTGGGCACGGGGTAAACAATCTTTCAGAACGAAACAAGAAAACTCTTTCCGCCCGCCTTCCACTTGGCCCCGCCACATTGGCCTTTGATCGGCAGATCTTGATACCAAGGCTCCGGGTTCAGTTCGGTTTTGGGTTCGGCGGTGGGGGATGGATGATCTGAAGATACTTTTGCCATATCATTTCTTTCAACTGATGCACAAAACGTCTTTCGCTAAATCATAGCAATACGCTTCCACGGAGACTTGTGACTTCGGTGGCATGTTTCACTTCAGCTGACTTCGGGTGATATCTGCTGACCCCATCGCCACTCGGACCCAGCCAAGCAACTGTACATCTTCGCGACCGGGGCTTTCTTTTGCAACGCATGTCGCTGCAGCGCATTCCTTGTGACTTTACGCAGGAACATGTTGCGCCCTAAAAGCCAATGGCAAGGACCCAGTCCGAATCGGTGCGGATACCATCGGTGCTGCTTCGGCTCAAAGCGCATTCTTCGTTGGCTGCACACTCGCTGTCCTTGGTCGCGGGCTTTCACTACAAGGCCTGCCTCCGGTTTTGAAGCTCCAAAACCCTCACACCTTTCCGAAGCCGCCTGACCTATTGGGATTGCAGTTTCTAGCTACATGCCGCATCAACACTGCTCCGGTAGGAACTCTTCTCAAGCGGCTCCGTCCGAATTGTGTGTGTGCATGTGTACATAGGGCATGAACCGTACGAACATTCGCCACTGGATCTGCCTCTACCATGCGATGCAACGCGCTAAAAATGCGTGCTGTGTTTCCTCCACCAGCAACTCTGGGACTTGGTCCGCACCTGCAACTGGGAAATGTGATCCGTCTACTGTTTAAGAATCTGGGCTCTGCCCTATAGTGCAACTCGTGACAAAATCTTCGCAAAAAGGCATATTTCAGGAATCGACCATGACTGACAAACTTAAACCGACCAACCTGCAACTCCTAGCCTGAACGGTCCGGACGGTAAAACCCACTCTCAAGTCAAGCCTGCAACCTTCAGCAGCCCTGACCGTTCAAACAGTAATGCCTACACCACCTAAGCCCTCCATCGCAAAACCCTCAACTGCTCCAGAATCCGCAAACCGGAGCCGCTGAACCCCCTACCTTAATTGAAGCTTGAACGCAGTGTATTTGCATCCTGGAGCCTTCGAACCCTAAACACCGCAAGTGCTTCCCGACATTTGCCTGCAGTGGCCAAAAGAGATCCGAGGCAAAAACCTGGCCGACAATGCGCGGTTTCGAGAGCTATCATCCTTTCATTGATACTTACTCACTTAGAACGATTAAGGGTTCAGGGGCTCTGTCTATGCGTGTACTTGCAAATGTGAGGGCCTGAAATGTGGAAGCCAATGATTTCTCTGTTGCTGGGACGATGCCGACCGTAGCACTGTTATTGCAAATTTCCGATGATGATGCTCATTATGCTTGTTGTTCGAAGGTCAACGAACGAACGGTCTGTGAGCTTGGCAAAAGCTTTGTGAATTGCCGCTGCATGTCCACGCCTTGGATCAATCGTCGCACCATCGTTGCCAAACGCTTTTCACGTGAAACACTTTCACCTAAATGAAGAGCCAAAAGGTATCTGCGGAATCGAAACATGCCGAATCCCCATGTCCAATCAATCTGTAAAACGACTTGCTTGGATTCATACCGGCACCTATCACCTAACAACGTTGCGCCGGGGTGCCGAGCTCAATGAAATATGCAGCTTCTTGCCCCGTAGCGGCATCGACAAAGCCGTGGGTGCCACGTGATGGTGCCCCTGCAGCATGTGTCAGCTGCAACTGCCAAACATATCGCTGCAAGTACTCCTTCCCATTATTTGTCCGCCCCGCCCCCCCCCCCTCGTTTCACACGACCGCATGCATGCGTCAAACAGCGTCGAACTGTACAGTTACTGCCTTGTCGGATTTACATCTGAACCCGCTCGGCTTTTGTTGCCGAAGCTATATCTCCGCGTCCGGAGGTACGTAGTGCAGGTGGTGAAACACAATTCCTGCAAGCAATGAGCCGATGCTCAGCTTGCTACAGAAACTGCAAAAGCTTTCTTTATTCCAGCCCGGTGCTTTTCGAGCCAAATAGGGTCGGTGTGGAGTCGTAGCCTTTGGCCATTCCGGCTGGCCTGCAAACCTCGGCGCAATGTTCCACCAACATTTCCGATGATCATGGAGTTGTTCGTGAGTTGTTCCTAGGGTCACAACGGACCAGCATGCAACCAAAAAGCCATTGAGAAGGCTGCCGCGAGCAATGCCAAAGCCACCACAAGCGTCAGGACAACCGACATCGTCATGGAAAAGCCTGACGACAGCGGCAAACCTTGTCTCATGCTTTGTAAACCTTTGATGTGGCAGTGGCTTGGCAAGACAGTCACAACCCGAAACCGTGATACAGGGCTCCAGATTCAGTGTTAAGCAGTGAAGAAATACGAGTGTGCCTTGAGTTTCCACCGGAGAGCTGAGCATGTGGGCCAATGCCTTGGTTGGAGCAAACCAACTGGTTGTCATCAACAAGCAGTTCTAGCATTGCAGTGCTCTTATTGACTTTTTTCCGTGCAAAAATAACTGACAAGCGCAATCAGTCTTACGTCGACGACGACAACTACGGCGACTCCCACTGTTAAATGCTACTGCCCCTGTTGCTAACTACTGCTGCCGCTGCTGCTACGAGTATTACTGCTACCACGATCGTAGTATTGACGCAATTCTTGGGTTCCGAAACAAAGGTCGGCCAAAGCATGGAACGGCCCAAGAAAGCTTTCAGGCTTTGACAGGGGCTTGACACCTGTTGTCAGGGCTATATCAGGTTTCTACAAGGGCTTTATAATCCCCCGAGTCGAGCTAGAGCAAACATCGAACCCAGACACGAATTCCCAAACGGGCTGTTTCCTAAAACCCTTGAACATTGAATGCCCTAACCCCCCTACACAAGAACACACTACAGAAGCTAACGGTAGCCAGTGCTGAAAACCCTAAACCCCGAAAAAGCCCAAAGCCAAAGCCACAAACCCCTAACCCCTAAACCCTAAGCCCCTAAAGCTCCGAAGCAGCCCAAAGCCACAAGGCCCAAATCCGAGTGAGTCGCTGCTCCCAAGGCCCAGTCGATGTCACCTCGCTTGAAGTTTAGAGCTTTCGGCGCGGTTACTATTATTACTAATATTATCATTACTATTACTGTTACTACTAAGATTATCATTACTATTACTATTATTACTAATACCTTGTAATATAATCGACGTTCCACGGCTCACCGCGAGTGAGCTTGTGACTTTTACTGTTCAAGGAAGCTCAGGTTGTTTGCATCTCACAGACGTCTTACGTGCCACAGGCTTCCTGCGTAATTTTGATAGGAACCCCAAGGAATAATAGGAGTTCTTCAGGTATTAGCTTGCTCACCCTTGGAGACTTCGAGGGTCTCAAGTTCGAGACTGGGCTGTCGGTCAGGCGGAAAACCTCAAAATCGACCTCGCCTGCCCAACGACGCAAAACCTAACACTTGGTTTCGGGTTCAGGGTTTAGAAGCCAGGAAATCCACAAGCCGGATATAGGGGCCTTAATAATTAGAATAGGGGTTTGGGGCCCATTATACTATAACTATAATAAGGAACCCCCCAGAAAAATAGTATTGGTAATTGTTTAGGCCCCTATAGTAAAGCCCGAAACCCGAAAGCCCTAAAGCTAACCTCGGGACGGCGTGGAAACCAAACCTCGGATGTTCACTGGGTTCTTGTTAAGGAGTTCTCATGATCGAGGTTCTGACGACTGAAAGGACTTCTAGTCGGGTTCTTATATTTAAAGTAGATCCAAGCTCAGCTTCTGAATTGGAGTGCAGTCAATGTTTCACGGAATCGGCCTCCATTGATCTTGCGTTGCACCTCGATCTCGATACCTGCCAGGGGTTTGGGTGTACGGGTTTGGGTCTGAGGGCCTGCTGCTGGACTTGAAGTTTGACGCGTCAGAAACCAGACGACCACATGCTGGCATGGAAGGCATCCGGCAGTACCAATAACGGAAAGGGGATGGGACCTGCATTATCCCTAGTAAGGTATATGCCACCATTGCCCCTTATAGTTGACTGCCGTTGTTTCTATCAGCGTTCGAATGGTTTAAGATGGTTTAAGGTACTCAAGATGCTACAGGATTTTGCGCATCAGCGAGATGTCTCGTCAAGTGAATGCATCAGTTTAGGGGTCCGCCTTTCGGTCGCAGGGTAGGCTGTGAAACTTTCGTTTGAGGGTGTGGGGTATAGGGTTTATCGCCAGGATTGGAAGGGTTTAGGCTTGGATTGTGGATGCGGATCCTGCCCATTGTATGGAACGATGAGCGAACCCAAAGTGTTTGTCGGTTTTTGAAAGGATACGAAAAAGCCGTGCCTTGTGATGCCAATTCAATTTCTGGACAGTCTGGACTGACTTGGTCATCCGTTTCTGCGTGTCGCTTTCCATGCGTTGGCTTCTATACTGCAAGGCCCTGCGGTAAATAGCAGTGGGGGATCAAATGCCATTTACACGCTAAGCCAATGCGAATTAAGGCTCTCATCCCGCCCCTATCTGATCAAACTGAGTCCGTAGACAATCCTTAGGGGACTCTGCCCGCAGTCCTTCATCACCCAAGCCGTAAACCCGCAGTTAAACTGGATTGTATGTGCAGCATGACCCCATAGCCATCCAACCCAATTGCCAAAACCCCCTGAGCCAAGACTCTGAATCCCTCAATCCCCAAGCCTAAGTCCTGAAACGCTCTCCCCCCCTAAATCCTCCTAAAACCCCAAGCCCGAAAGCACACAAATCTCTGAGGCTGTGCCTGGGGCATCGACTGCTCCCAAGGCTCCAAGAAAAGCCAACCTGTCTTTCTTGGAATTATTTCGAGTACTGCTGTGATGACTATGACTAGGTGATTAGGACTATGGTTGTTATGTTTTCTGTCATTATTGCTGTTCTTGTTATCGTCATCGAGATTTTATGCCTTCCCTCTGTCTCTGTCTCTCTCGCACTCTCGCTCGCGCTTTTTGGGAGGTTCCTCTTTCCTGCATGTTTCTTTTTGGGGTTTTGAAGACTATCTTTGTGATGACCGGGGCTTGAGGTTCAGGGAAATTTTGGCCCGAAGGGCTTAGTTTGGGTTCTTTGTTTTTCAGGTCCAGGGTAACAGGGTTCTACGGTGTTCTCTGAAATAGAACACTTGGAGGGTCGGGGGACTTACTTAGTAGGTATTTTATAGAGTTATAAGTACCATAACCCCATTTAGGGTCCCGTTTAGGGTACTTATAAGTCTACTTACTGCCGACTTACTAAGTCCCCCGACCCTCCAAGCAGGGGGCTGCAGGTTGGGCTGCCGAGTTCACCCCCCAGCGGGAGCAGGCTCAGTGGCCATATCGGCAGACTGCAGAGTAGCGGCTTCCGTCAGCCTCACAGCTGCCACCATGGTACTATAGGGGCCTTAGGAATCAGAATAGGGTTTTGGGGTCCATTATACTCTAATTATAAGAAGGAAAACCCTCAAAATAGTATTGGTAATTATTTAGGATCCTATAGTAAACTCCTCCCCTTCAAGGCGCTACTTGGTTCCTAGCTCCCTGGACACGGTCACAATCAGAGCTCGCTGTGCGAATGTTGGCCTCAAGCCGAAACCACCAAACGAGATGCAGTCAGCAGCTCCAGGAGAGTCTTGCCAAAAGATGTTCTAGAAATGCAGGAGAGCTGCTGCCAACAAGGGATAAGGTTCCCTCCTGAGTCCCAAGAGCCCTGAATAGGGCCATGCTATGATCCCCTTTCCGGAATGTTACGCCCCTCCCTGCGGCCCGACGACTCCTTGTGCTCATCTAGTTCAGAAGATGACTGTGAAATGTGCTTGCCCCGAAAGCTCCAAGATTTCAGCCCCAAATCCTTGCAACATGAAGACCTTGGACCTTGGCCCAATGCCAATGATTTAAAGCCATGTGCCTCAAATGATGTTAAGGACCCATCTAATGCGTTAGCATTTCCCTATTGAGGGGTATTTAGCTCTCTGAGTAGACATAGAGCCCGCTTAACCAATCCAGGGGTCCCGGCTGATACGAAAGTGCGAAGCAGGCGCGGTCTGCCGCCGAGTCAGTGAAACTCAGGCCACAAACTTCCTGAGGTTTGAGGTTGCGCTTTGGGGTTTTGCCCTACCCGTTCTTCTCCAGAAACCATTTCTAGTCTTAGAATGTCCTGGACCTGCAAACCCTGAGCCCCACAGGCTTATTGTTTGCTCGTTAAACACTCTCTTGGTCCTGCAGTCCGAGGTGTTTAAGCCCTGGCCCTAGGAGGACAGCAGACCAGCGCCGGAACAAGAACCCGAGGTTAAGTGAGATGATTCGAAAAATGTTGCGGACGGCTCTATCACTTAAGGAATTGCTACTTGCTGGGTTTGGGGTTCTTTCGCATGATGCTCGTCATCGATGCATACAAAATAATGGCAGCGTGCAGTCAAGTTTACAATTTTGGCACATCCCCAAGCCCTACAACCCTAAGTCCTAAACTCCAAACCCTGAAATCCCGAACCCCAAAGCCCTACCACCCCAAAGCCTTGTCGTGATACTTGGAGCAAACACCTATAAGGCTTTTGGGGTCGCCTGCCTTGGCTTCCGCTTCCGTGGGGCAAACGCCTTCCTGGCAAGGTGTTTCTGCTGTCGGCCGTTCAATCTGCGACTGCCTGGGGTCCCACAGGGCCTGAGGGCATTATAAAACCTTCCGCGGTAGGACTCCACACATGCGTGCTTGCTCGAAATCTCTCAATGGTGCTTTAATCGGAAGCCCCAGCAACAATTTCTGCCTGTTCGTCTGTGTAGATATTTCTATACATGCTCATATCTGCGATACTAGCCGGCAGTAGTCGCATTCCGCTTAGAACCGGAAGCTGCAGCATAGCTACATTGACATATGTCTTTCGCAGGAGCCCTGGCAAGCCTTGTTTGGGAGCTTCAGGTCATTCCGGACGTAATAGAAGTTTTCCTCAGGTCAGATGCCAGGACATTCAAGGTGAATCCGATTCAAACGGAAAGACGGTAACATGGGCTGACAGTTGGTTGATGCAGCTGTCTGACACCAACACACTTGGGTGTGCACAGGATCGTGGGTGGCTTCTTGCAGTCAAGAAGTGAGTTACTTGTGAGTGCTGAGGGGCTCAGGGACCCCAGATGTTGAAATCAGGTACCAAGTCTTATTATACCAGCTCTAGCAGAGGGCTGGAGCACCATCAGGAACACACCAAGAATCACAAACACACCAGTTGCCTCGAATTGCGCTATAGGTAGCTTCGCCCGACTGCAAACATTATGCCCTAAACCTTCAACTGAAACCCCAAGCACTAAGCCATAAACCCTACACCCAAACCGTCAACTGACCAGTCTCCGTCGCTGCGAAGCGCCCTCGCACAGGCAGCTCATACCTGGTCCGCAGGAGGTGGTAAAGGAGACCCAAGGAGTGCATAGTTGAGACTGCCGGATCCGGCTCATACATGACCTCTTATGACTTGCCAAAGTGATGTGAACCTCCACTCTGCGATGTCAACATCGACTAGCCACACTCCCATGAGCTCACTCCCATGCAAGCTGCAAGTCGACGTAGCAGAAACTTGGCTGAACATTCCAGAACTACACTCAAGGTGGACGTGAACGCAACTAAGAACAGAGGAGCTACAGCATCATTGATGCCCCTTTTCAACTTGAGGAGGCACCCACCCACCACATGACTGCTACAATCTGGCCAGGCAGCTCATAGCGTCCGGGAGCAGTCGTTTCCTCCACAACTCGGAATACGGAGAAAATGTGCAGGGTGCACAAGGTGCGCTGTTCTTGGCTCGATTTCTTGTTTGCTAGCTCGTGACAACAAGCAATAATTCAAGGTCAACTCCCTACAACACACAGTCTTTCCTGACCGAAGAACAATTTCGACCTTCCAGTCTGAAATGCCAGCGTGCTCTCCTGAAACAGCAGGGATCGAATGTTGGTCCGACATCGTGTTGAATCGCCGCTACCTCGGCTTCTGCATTCGTCCAAAGTTGAGACCAGGTTGCATGCGTAAGCAAGAGGTCTCCGTCCAGAGGTGAAGTCATCTGTGAGAACGTCCAAACTCAATGCATGGTTGCGCCACAAACTCATCTTACTTCTACGAGCATGTACTCGCTTGGGCAGTTAAAGTCCGCGAGTGGGTCCGATTGGACAGATCCAAGGATTCTTAGGGTTCACCTCGGGTTTTTCCCTCTAGGTCTTGGTCGCCTGCACTTCTCCTCCTCTTTTGGCTTGTAGGGTTTAGGCCTGTTCCCCGCACCTTCGTCGTGTAGTCTCTTGGCTGTCTTGCAGTCTCTTGGCTGCAGGGTTGAACACCCTCAAATGTCACAGCTCTTGCTGAAGGGCCCTCGTGCCCTACACGTGTTTTGGGCAGTCCTGCAGAGCGCTCCCCTCTTGAGGCTGCTATTAAGGTGAGTTCTCATGGTGCCCATCGTCTACAAGATTGCTGCATTCCCCGATGGCTTTCGCTCAGTCTTGTATTCAGAGATCCCCACAACCCCCTCATTTAAGGACTGTTCCATAAAGCACGAAACAAATGCACCTACTAAGAAGAACCACAAGACAGCTAGTCTAATTCATCGTCGCCCAGCTGCCAGTGTGCCGGATTCCGCTCTTGACGCGTTCGTAGCCCACAGGGTAGCAGGGGTCGGAACCTGACTCAAGACCCAGTCTTTTCTGAGCTCCGACAGGGTTGAGGAGTTTGGAGTTTTTGGTGGTTTTGGGTTCCGGAGGGTCTTGTGGTTTCGCGCTCACACTCGGCCAATCCAGGCGAGGCATATGTTCGTGGGTCGGCTGTATGAACTCGGTCAGGGTTTTAAATTTCGGCTTTTGAAGCGAGTCTTCATAAAGGATTCAGAGCTATTCTGTCTTCCAAGCACAAGCGCGATTCGGAATGCCAAGCGCAAACACGGCACTGCCCTCAACTCGAAACCTTCAACCCAAATCCCAAAACCTTGTCAAAACCCAAGAACGCCCGAGACTGGTCAGCGCCCCGAAACCCTGAGGCTCGAATCACCCTCAGATCCGGACTCTGGCTGCTGCCCATGGTGTCTTGCAGTTTCGACTGAGCATAATCCTGGCCGAAGCCTCGGCTTTGGGGAAAAGCCGCTTTACGCATTTAAGTCTCCTAACACTAGAATCCGAAGACCAACACCAGGAATTCAGAAAGCCTACGCCTTCAAGTCCTCAAAGCCCTGAACAATCCCCTCTCGTGGGAAAAGTTCCTCGTGGAAGTCTGGTACCAGTACCTGTGCCCTTTGGATTCTATTAGCGCTCCCGAGCTCCCTGTATAGGATTAAGGACCCCTGCAAGGTTTCAGGTATATTCCTGACATCAGGAGCCAAGAAACCGTATAACAGCCACGAAAGCTTATGAAGCGACGAACAGTTGAGGTTTATTCCGGAATTTGTTGGTGGTATTGATTTCCCTTGCTGGCAGCTCTGCTTATGGCTATCGGACTAGGATGGAATTGGTTCTTGTCTCCGCATTCGAAGAGTTCTGTTTTAAAGGTGTGCTGGTCTGAGGCCAGAGAGTTGATGTGAATTGGCTGGACAGCCTTCGCAATTGTTCGCGAGCATCGCGTGGGTCCTGGAACGTGGCAAGGTCCCTACTGGGGAGGCAATTCTACGCGAGGTGTGTCGCGGCGTGTCGCGGCAGGGTTTTGCAACGCGCTAGGATGCACTCGGGATTTTTTGTCTTCTTACGAAGGGCTTAAGGTGTAGGCATGGTCCAGAAAGCTACGTTTAGTTCAGGGTTTTGGCCCCGAAGTGCATCCCAACAGCGTAAAATAAGTTTTTGCAGCTCAGACTCCCAGGTAGCTGTGGGCATACAAGGAGTAGACCTGGTCATATATGTGCATGTATATATATATATATGTGTATGTGTATGTGCATGTGTATGTATGTGTGTATGTTAGTATGTGAGTATATGTATATGTACATATGCAAGTATATACATACATACAAGCATACATACAGTCCTCCATATATACATAATATCTATGCTAGGCTCCCGCCGAGTTGACCCACAGATTCTTAGGGACTTGAAGATTTGCTTTCTGCTTGCAAAGGCATATGAAGCTGCGAGCGGAACTTTAGTATCATGGCAAGATCTGCTGTGTTTATTGGCTGTTTTTCTGTTGTATCGTGTTAGTATCGCATATCTGTTCCATGAAAAAACCATCGTCTGCAAATATGGAATTCATAAGGTTCTATATAGGCAGACATGAGCAGATTGGCATGTAAGGCCATGGCATGACTATGTAGCCTATGTATGTTTTGGAACCTCAAACAAATGTATACGCAGGCCTATACATGTATCTAAGTAACTGCCTGTTTGCCTTTGGCAAACATTGAGAATGCTGCACATTTTTGCAAATGCGAAATTTTGATAATATGTACATACATGCATGTGCACATATATATATATATACGAGGCCAAAACTAGCGGAACCCGTCGGCGAATACACACACACATGAACAACTCACAATTTTCATGTGAAGTCCGCTTGTCATATAAGCATACATCAAATGTAGTATTGCTAGCCATGTAATGTATTGACACAAAAATTCAAGTCTGTGCTTTTTTGGAAACTGTTAAACACAATGTCTAAATATGTCTTTATATGTATATGTTTACATGCCCGTCTATCTGTCTTTGGGAATACCGACAATATTGCACGCATGTACATATGTCGGAGCACCTGTAAGAACAATCAAGAAATATGTGAACACATCTATGATTGACTAAAGCCAGATTTACATGCATGCGGCGTATTTGATATTTACACACGCTGCTACGTATGTATGTATGTATGTACGTATATATTATATGTATATACATACATATATAGAGCACATGCGGAAATCTTGATAACATGTTTATAAGACGTGTATCCTATCCCCTTCACTTGATGGACGACGCGAAGCGTTTACACTCAATCAAGCCCGCTCCTGCTGCACAATCTGCAGGCGGGGCTGGTTCCTTGCGCCTCACCACCGGCTGTGCAGTACTGAGCCGCCGGCGCGACCCATCCCTGTCTTGAACTGGAACCGATCGACTTCGGCGACCCGTTCCTGGCGTGTTTTCCCACACGTACGTAAACTTGGAAGATCGGGGTACGGCGATAGCGTCAGGTTTGAGAACACCTTCAATACCACCAATGTCTACCAATAGACTCGAAAAGACATGGTTTCTCGCCAAGAAATCTAGTCTGGGTCATCGTACGAGCCCCATAAATAGAATCCAACGTCATACCCCCCCTCGTTGATGACGCCCCAGTGTAGTCAGTGTAGTCTCCCTCTGCTGGCTGCACGAAGCCCTACAACCCGAGCCGAGAACCGAAGGGTCGTGGCTCCAAGCAAAGGCCAAGATGCGAACTCGTCGACCCCCACTTCGAAGGTCACCTGGCGATTCGGTCTCATGCTGGAGTGTGAGGATGACCTGAAGCATATGTGCAACGTTGTGAGACTCAATCTCAACCCTAACAGCCCCAAAGACTCCCAAAATTCCAAGCCTGTACGCCCAGCCAAAACTTGTCGTATCTGAAACCATGTCTTCCGTGATTATTTGCACTTGCTCAGCCGGGATTCGGAACCTTAGCATATCCTGCCTGAGTTGACCCGCCACCCATCTCGATCACGCCCATGGACGGGACGTCCGAATCCTCAAATTGGGTATGCCAACCCGAACCCCTTGATGGATGTGAAACTACAGTAGAGAAGGCATCCTAACATCATGTGGGATAAGACGGGGCATGCAGCTTTTTATGCAATGTGCATGAAAGCTTCTACTTCTACTCAGGGCAGGTAAAATCCACCTCGTGGCACGGTTGAAGCACGAGTGCTTCTTCACAGCCGGGGATAATATACGGGCCCGAATAATTCGACTAGGTTGCGGTTAAATAAAGGGTTCCGTTGAAAGGAGCCTATGATAGGATTTCACAATGCAGGGGTCCTGTCCTAGTGATTAGAAAAGGGTTTTGGGGTATATGATACTGTAGCTACAACAAGGAACCCGAAGGAAAGCAATACACCGCCTTGCAGCCACCACACCATACCCTGCGCCAAACTTCTGAAACAAAGTCGCTCGGTTCTGCGACCCTCTGTCACAATCACAAGCGTTTGGGTAGCTTCCGCTGGTTTGCTGGTTCCTATTGGCAATATCAGCGGGCTTGACAAGTTAAGTGGGTTACAACTGGGGCTTATTGTGGGGGGCCATAGTGCTTCTGACAAGCTTACTTCCACCCACTTACAAAGTCCACCGGTCCTCTGCGTAGTTGACATCGACACCAAAGCGGGAGAACTGTCTAAATCAGCTGAGACCTGTCACCTGGGCCTCGCGGTTGACACCTCAAGGCTGTACAAGCTCACGCCCACAAAACTCTGAAAAACAACAACACATCCCGAAATCCTTCAAACCTCACCTGCTCCCGCTCTCGCTGCACTTTCGCTCTCTCTCTCTCTCTCTGTCTCTCTCTCTCTTGCACTTGGCCAAAGGAGGTCGACCCTCCCTGCGCGCCGGCGCGCACCGGCGTCTGTGGTCTGAGTGACACTCCCTGGGCTGAGCGATGCGCCGGCTTGTCCCGGCAAATCCTCCACCCTGTACACTACCTAAATATCCCCCAACCTCGCGCCTCGTCCCAGCCATGGTGCCGGCTATTTTGCCGGTCCCCCTTTTTGCTCTCTCTCTCTCTCTCTCTGTCACTCTCTATGCAGTAGCAACTGCTGTACTTCTCAAGCTCCGCGGCCACGTCGAAGCTGCCCCGCAGGTAGTTTGCTGCGATCCAGGCCAGGGCGGCCTCTTCCTTCGATCTACCAGCGGAAGATCAGCCTACATGGGGTCTTGACACGTTCTTCTCTGGTTTCCCTGCAAGATGAGAGGATCTAGTAGGAAGGCTACAAGTAATCTTTTCCATTCCATCAGCTGTGTCATTTTTTGTCTGCGGGGGCTTCTGCAAGGGGTTGCTATCTACCGAGCTATCCAAAGCGGTCCTTAAGGGCTCGTTTGAAGTGAGTGTTTTTTTTGCAGGCTGAATGGAAAGGCCCGTAGATTGCTTCAAACTTTTTAGGGTCTTTATGGGTGTTGGACTTCCTGACAATCAAGCTTTGGTTACATGTCTTCAGAGCAGGCGGCCTTCTACGTTTGCATCATGCCGTGCTGTGTATGATAGTAAACCCTTCAGTAACACCTACAGAACAGCCATTTTACGAAGCAGTGTGGCCCGCTGAGATAGCCTTAGAATCCAGCAACGTTTTCGTCCATGATGCCCTATGTAATGCACCACACAGATACATGCACTGACATGAACAAGTGGAGTTTGCCAGACACACAAACAGCCCGGTACCAAACATTGTGTATCTGTCTGTCTCTCTATCTATCTGTCTAGCTGCATATAATGCTAGTTATTTGCCGGAATGCAAACATAGACGAACGAACAGGTCATAATTCGGCAAACGGAAGGATGCCTCAAACCACAACATTCGAAATTCCCTGGTCCTTGCCCTTGATGATGTCGGCCCACGACTGAGCAGAAAGGTGTCCAGGTGACATATTTTCAGGTTTGATGCTGACGAATATGAAAGGTCATCCAGTGCTGGCCTTCAAGTCTCCTTACCGAGGTGTGTCTTAGGTATGGGTAGGACGTATCGTGCAACGATCAAAGATGATGAC
>BGNK01004730.1:19389-44122 GCA_003297005.1 Symbiodinium sp. clade A Y106 | reverse complement strand
AGATCGGCGCGGCAGTGCAACCGTGTAGCAGAGCGGCGCGGCAAGTACGATGCGGTGGTCGTGGAGTGGTGAGACGGTGGCGCGGCAGGCGGCAGCAGTGGAGGGGAGCCGCTTGAGCCACCGCGGCGGCCGAGACAGCAGCCAACGGGGAATGCCACAAGAGTGCATCCAGCAGATCGCCGGTCATGGCAGCGTGGGGGGGGTCCGACGGGCGAGACCGCCGTGCTGCTGGACGCCAACAACCAGGCTGGCCCTGGACCAAACCATCTCGGCCCTGGACCAAACCATCTCGGCGGACTCTGCCAACTTCTTCATCGAGGCCAACACCGGCCGGGGCAGCGACGGGGAGCTGTTACGGTTTCCAGAACTTGTCCGACGAGAACCTCAAAACGAACCTGCGCCCCGTCCGGCGGCCAGCGCACGAGGGCGGTGTTCTGGCACGGCGATTCAGATTGTCATTGCGTGCATACGTCTCAAAAAAAGAAGACGACACCGAGCTCGACTTTGCCTGCGAGGCTGTCATGAACCGAGCATCCGAACATAACGTAGTCGCGCTACTCGACAAATGGTCAACGTGCTGGAAGCATCGTGGCCGCACTCGAGCCATCGGTCTGCATGCTTATGAAAAATACAGCACTCTCGGCTTCTTTGGACACGGCGGCGTCTTTGGCATTTTGAGAGCTTCTCAAATGAAACAAGCGTGCATCGCCGTCAACCATTTTCTCAGAGAGCGCTTTCCGACTCAAACATGGACTTCCATCGCCGTGCTGTACAATCCGTCAATGCCGTTGCATCGACGCCGTCGAGTCTGGCTCGAAGATGAAAACGGACAGCAACGGCATTGCTGGAAACAAAAAGCGGTCAAAAACAGCTGCGCGGAACGTGGATTGACATGCATGACAAGGCCGTTTCGTTCATCGCGGAAACATCACATGCTTAAGAAGCATCGCGGAAACATGTGGGCACTTGCCGCATACACGCCTCAAGCATACAAACATGCTCATGAATCTCACGTCCTGAACTCAGCAAACTCACTGGGTAGTTGCGTGTACCGCGGTGTTTCCCGCGTAGTGACTGCAAAGTGACCGCGTAGTCACCGCGCAGTGACCGTAGTTGCCGCGCAAAGACTCGGATGAACACTCAGTCTTGTGGAGTCTTTCGCGATGAGACTGCATCTTTGTGACCTTTGTCGAGTCTTTAGTCATCTTTGCAGCACTGTTGCTTCATTATTCCACATGATTGAGTCACTGCTGAGCATTATTGAATCATTATTGAATTTTATCCGTTTTGTGACAGAACGCAAAACAAAACTCCGTTGTGAACATTGTAGTGACCATGCTGCAAAATCGGCTGTAGAGACATTGTGGTGTTTTTGGAATGAGTTGACCATGAGCTCCACATAACATCCTTCCAAAAAACCTGACTGAGAAAGACTCCATTGACTTTCAACCTTCAGACTGCATTTTTTGCAATCTTGACTAAATCGCAAACTAACGCATTGTGATAAGCTGGCCAAGACACGATCGCCAGCCTCCACCACATGGTTAAGCACCCGCAAAGCCGCAGCGTAAAGAACAGAAACGAAGTACGGGGAGGCCAGCCGTTTTTTGACCAGGTTTCGGGTCCCAAAAATGGTTCCGAAATTCTGCAGGCGAACCTAATTTGAAATATCGTGTTTTTACAAAACCACCGAGAGTGGGAAGAATGCTATTTCCAATGGTAAATGCGAACGGGCCCATTTTTGGGCCCGCATTTCGGCGCCGGAAAACCACTCTTGAGCTCGTTCTTGGAGTTGCAAATCTGGACAATCCAATGCCGCCAGTTCTTCCCTAGATGCAGCTGGATAAGAAGCACCCAGTTACTGCTTGTCTTGAACACACATTCGCTTTCAACAGTCAAGTTGAAAACCTGCTGCATGTAGTCGTACCAAGTGCAGTTGCAAACTGGGGAGGCCAGTTTGAAAGGCACCGTTTTTTGACCAGGTTTGGGGTCCCAAAAAATGGACCCGAAGATTTTGCAGCGAACCTGTTTTCTATGTCGTGTTTGCGACACTGGGAAGCCACACCTTGCAGAGAAGCTGAAAGTATTCAAAAAAGCTCGCCGAGATCGCCAGCCCAGTCCAGTTTTCACATTACCACCAGAAGAGTGGGAAGAATGCTATTTCTAACTGGAAAATGCGGACTGCGCCACAGCGGGAGACACAGAACAGAACGGTGCTTAGCATTTTACAGTGGTACGGCGCGCAATCGTCACGTACTTTAGGCGTTATGATCGTTCTCGCTGGCATTTGCAAGGAAAACTCAAAATCGTGAGGTGCTGCCATCAAAATGTTTCATAGTCTTTTTTTGTGGCGCACGAAGCACGTCAGATTTCGAGTTTTCCCTTGAAAATGCCAGCCAAATCAATCGTAACCGCGCCTAAAGCACGTTACGAATGCGCGCCGCGCTGCTAGAAAATGCCAGATTTCGCTATCACACAAGCCTGGAACTGTGGAAACAGTACGATTTCCGCGCAAGATGCTGCTGGAGCAGNCGAATGCGCGCCGCGCTGCTAGAAAATGCCAGATTTCGCTATCACACAAGCCTGGAACTGTGGAAACAGTACGATTTCCGCGCAAGATGCTGCTGGAGCAGGGCTGGACCTGTGAAAAATGCCACTTTCATGGAATGCATCGCACTCACTGCGAACGAATGCTGCAGTTTCGCTGTCAAACATGCCTAGGACTACAAGCGGGACCGCCGTGCAGATTGTTCGTGGGCTCGGCTCGTAAACTCGGAAGTGAAAGCATCAGACGTGTTTCTGTTGGTCTTCATCCAAAAATCAAACCAGAAACCTTTCTGGTGGGCGCCGAGGCTTACACCCAGAGACCATTTGTTGAGCTCCGAGTGAAGGCATCAGACGTGTTTCTGTGTGGTCTTCACCCAAAAATGAGGCCAAGAGGCTTTTCTGGTGGGCTCCAAGACTTACAAACAGGAAGTGAAAGCATCAAACGTGCTTTTTCTTCTCTCAAAATGATACCAAGAGACCGTTTATGCGGGCTGTGAGGCTTAACAGCCGGAAGTGACAGCATCAGACGTGTTTCTGTGCGGTCTTCTCTCAAACTGATACNGTCCAACACGTTACGATCTGCACGTTTCAATTTTGCAAGAAAGCTGGAACGTGTCCCCTGGTTTTGGGTCCGAAAAATTGGGATGGTTTGGGGTCCGCGGGGGGTGGCCTCCCCAGTAGTCAGGCGCAGAGTCTCTTGGAGCTTTCTCCTTGTTGTGTGTGAAGAAGACTTCATTGTTGTTGTCTGTTGCGTGTGGCTTTCTTCTTCTTGTGTGTATTCTTCGTCGCTTGTGAAGACATTTTTTTTGTTGTCTGTTGCGTGGCTTTCTCCTTCTTGTGTGTGCGCTTTTAGCCCCCCTGAACCGATTTCGTGTGGCTTTCTCCCGTTGCGTCAAGAAAAACATTTTGTGTTCTTGTTGTCTGTTGCATGTGGCTGCTGGCTTGGTGTCCGGAATCTGGACCTGCGAACTGCGAAAACCTCAATAAAAAACACTGCTTAACGGTCCAAGGTGTACATCGATATTTCAATCACGTTTGAGCTCCGTGGCGTGACAAGGGCGCACAAGTCGAAAAACAAAAAAGCTGCTTAACGGTCAACATTGTTGTGCCCAGCTTCTCAATGATTGCACACATGCGGACTGTGCATCGTGGAGTTGGCAAGGCAGCGTGTTCGATCTCCCGGGATCAAGAATCTACCACCATAGTTAACTGTTTCTTAAGATGGTTGTTCCTTGGTTCGTACTTGTCTTCTGTGCATGCAACTGACTTGATCCAAGGTAAGTTTATAATGATTACGCCTGATGTGCTGCTGGCAGTCAATGAAGCTGGGGCGCCACCCACGAACACACTCATTCGCGCACTCGCTCACTCACTCACTCTTTCCTTCAATTCACTCCTATTCACTTCTCAATACTTTGCAAAAGATCATTTCTATGTGGGGTTATCCGATCCTTTAATTCTTTCCGACGGTGTTTGATTGTTGAACCTGAGATGGATGGAATTGAATCCGAACCATGTTTACGAATCAAAATTATCTGATAGGAGCCACCAGGTCAAGACTTTGCCACGGCATGTTTGCCTTACCAGACACCTTGTGCGCAGTATCTCCCAGTTTAGCACTTCCAAGACCCGCGTGACACGCTTGGACCTGCCACAACGTCACTGGAAATGCTTCATTTGGAATTTCCGGCTTAGGTAAGGAGCGGTAACCAACTTACGAACGTCGTGCAGCGAGGTTCAAGCTCAAACGTCTTACTCCTTGGAACAGGAATTTTGTTGTGCGATCGGGAGGACTTTTCATGTTGGTGATCTAAAATATGATTTTTACATATTTTTATGTAAGCTGACAGACAGCCGTCACCACCGGCTCAAACTCAAACGCACATGGTGCCTCGACATGCTGACAAGTCAAACACATCGGCAAGCTTGAATCTTCATCTCGTCCTTGCTGTGGTTTCGACACAACTAGCTTAATATACTTGAAGGCGTTGTGATTCAGTAAGAGTTGAAGCTTTTATCCGACATGCAATGCGATATCAATGCGTTGCCTCGTGCCCAAAGACGGTCAGGGATTGGGGCGGCCGCGTGTTTGATTGCCATATCAAGTCTTCTGTGCGGTGGGCCGCTGTTTGCACGGCCTTGGTCGCGGGGTGTTGGAAGTTCGCAACTTTCCAAGTCTTGCCAAGCTGCAGCATTGGGGCTTGATCCGGACCCGGACGAGCTGAAGAAGCTTGACAGGGCCTTGCCCCAGTACATGCTGGATTTCTTTGAAGGAAACGAAGCGAAAGCTTTGCAAAGGTGGATGGAAACTTTACAGTGGCGCTGTGACATAGACGATGATGGCATATTCACACGTCCGAACCCGGACTTTTTCACAATCCAGCGACATTTTCCAACTTCCATTCATCTTCCTGACAAAGCCGGTCGTCTCACTTATTGGAACAGGGTTGGCAACTGGGATTCCTCCGGATTGGACGAAGACGGTTTAACAATTGAGCGGATCAGAGATGACTACGTTTGGCAGACGTTGTTCACGTGGGACATCTGGTTGAAGCGCGATGATAGGCAACATTTGACCATCGTCATGGACATGGACGGGTTTCGCATTACCCAAATTACTCCAAAGCTTTTGCGAATTTTTTCTGCATCTTTCAATGCTGTTCAAGCACACATGCCTGATCGAGAGCATTTAGTCCTTGTTGTGAATGCACCAGATTGGTGGAGGACAGTTTGGTCAATTTTCCGCCCTTTTCTGGCGAAGAAGCAGCAGGAAAGACTTCGGGTTTGTGTTGGGAAAGATGAGTCCTTCGAGACACTTCGAGAGTTCATTGACGTGAAGAATCTGCCGGAAGCCTATGGCGGTTCCGGGATCGAACTTGGTTCTGCACCTGCAAATCTGCAAAGGCAGAAGTATGCTGCTGAAGGTGCACGTAGATAAAACAGCATGTTTGCATGCCCCGCTGAGCCAAGTTTCCATGTATACGAGTTCACGGAGAGGGATTGAATTAATGGCTTGTAGCGGCCAAAGTGGGAGCTTCTGTGTTGAACAGCCCAACATCTTTAGGATAGCCCGGACAAGCTGGATGACCACTCGTGGGTCGGTGTACAAAAGAATCCACTAGATCAGCTAATGCCATTTGGTCAAGCTGCCGCAGTCATTCGGTTCATGCGGCAGAATGGGCACGCTGGCAGAGGTAAAGGACGTAGTTGTTGGTGGCAATGATGAGCTGCACGCTGAGTGCAGTCGGTGCGTGGAATATGGAGCTTGCTCACGACATGTGCCCGAGCTGATCAGGCTTGTGACGCACGACGGTCTTCCAACCGGCGTACCCAGATTGCAGCAGAAAATTGTGAAGTGCGCCCAGCGACAGCTGTCACACTTTAGCACCAGCATTTGCACAGCCATGGTGAGAAATGCATTTGCAGCCATGTGGCCTGCCAGGTGGGAACATCAGCCTGGTCACAAGCCCTTTACGAGCTACAAGCTTCCCAAATGGGTTTGCCTTGCTCGTGAGTCGAGGGGAGCCAGTCCACCAACATCGCGTGCGTGGGTGTGTGTCTTTGGAGAATGCTGCTTGAGCCAGGTGAAGCATCCCGATTCCCAAAAAGCCGCAATGTTCTTGCAGCCGGAGGCCTTAACCGGACAGAGGTCACGCTTTCGCTAGCACCATGAGCACTAGAAATGGGCAGGACTACATGGGCTCCAAGAGAAGACACAACATCCATTCCTGGAACGTGGCCCACATCGGTGGCTCACTCGAACCTAATTGAATTGTTTTTTTGTTTGACAGTCAGGTGGCTCATGCTGCTGGTGATGCTGAGTAACTGTAGTTGCAGCGCTTTGTGGTGCTGTTTCAAACTTTGTGGCTGCTTGTCTCTGAAAGGTGCTCAATGCGCGATGTTTGAGGGCCAGGGCTTCAAGATGCTCGCGAAGGCCACGAGCGAGGAGATCAACGCACCGGCCTGTGGCTGAGATGACTGAGCGGCTCGGTGTTGTCCAAACCTTGCATTTCTGGCAGCATGGTTTGCTGAGGACACCTTGGAGGGCTTCACGCCACTTCACTGGGCCGTGTTGTCGGACAACCCCAAGGCCGTTGTCGCCTGCTGCCCGTGCGGTTCTGTTTGGAAAGTGCCCGGGGGCAAGTTGATGGAGGCTGTGATTTGGCTGCTGAAGAATGGAGCAGACAAGGACGCCAAAGATGCGCAGGGAAGGACTGCTGAAGATCTGATCGAGGACCCTTGAGCTGGGATGACATTCGGAGCCATTGAGCCGTTACACCAAAAGTCTCTTGCAGGATTTTTGGGGTGACTTTCACCAGCGGTATTGGGGAAACTTTCCCAAGCAAGATGGCCTTCCGCAGGTTGACAAGGCCCGTCTCGAGTGCTAGCAGCTACTCTTAGATATTGAGGATGTTGGAAGCCTGCAGGTGTTTCCGAAGAGGATAAAGCAAATGAAGGATGCGTGTGGATCCCAACCTTCGCAAGACTACCAGTTCTGTTGGCGTTTCGATGTGTTGTCGCAAGCCGTAGCTCCAGCAAGCTTCCAGGTTCAAGCTGACCTTTGCAGCCACGGACTCGGACATTGATGGGTACAAGAATGTTGAAGTCTAAACAGTCAAGCTGTAGCCCGTTCCCATGCTGCAGCACAACACTCGCAACGCTAAATACAGGTCTGTTTGTAGACACTGTTGACAACAATTGCATAACAGCGCTTGGACATCTTCGGCAGCGACAAAAGGTGCCATTCTGCGTCTTTCATGCCGCAAGGGTAGTCTGAGGATCTGCAACATAAGACATCGTGTGTTTGTAATGGATGGCAGTGGGTTGGGAAAATCCATCAGCAGAGCCGAAGAGCTGGATCCGTGCCCGAGCTTTGTTCATGTGCGTGGCAGCAGCTGTTTCTCACTTTGCACTCCATGTGCAGCATTCTCCAATAGTCATCATGACGTCGTTTCAAGCCCTTGCCCAGCTAGAAGCATAGAAGTGTTCAAAGGCTCAAACCTTTGAAACTTTAAAGTCCTTCTACCACGGTCAGAAATCCCTCGTACGCAGACCTTCTTGAAGAGCTCTGTGGCACGCAAGTCTCGATGCAATTCGTGACATGGGTGGTCAGCTAAGCACCCCTGACCGAGGTCGAAAGGGTCTGACAAGGTTGAAGGCAAGGCACACACACACACATACTGGCTGCTTTGCAGCCCATAACGGCAGTCCTCTCTTTCTCGGAGCCTTTGCACAAGAAATCTGCTACTCAAGGCTTAGAAGCAACCCAGAGACAGCTTGAGCTTTTCCCGGACTGCTGCACGTTCATGCGGCAATGCTCGGTGCCGATGATCCACAAAGTGTAGGTGACTCAGAGGAGTACAGCTCCGAGGTGCTTTGGTCGTGATAGGATTGGGTGTGGCGGTGAGCGCAGAGGTGTTGAGCAGCGGCTTAGCACCGCTGTTCGACTGGAAGGCACTGAGCCAACCGTCCGGACCCTGGTCCTGGTCATCATGTTACAGAGAGTTGGCAAAGATGGCAACAGCAGTACTACGGCACTACGGTACCATTGCGTCCCTGCTTCTTCCTGGAAGGTGCCACCTGGATTTCCAGCAGGCCCGTGCCTGTTTTCCGTCGTGATCGCCTTGTGCAACGCCTTGCTCTGCTCCAGTTCTTGGACAGCCTCTGCATCTCGCCTTTAGCCCCTCCAGTAGTCTTGGAGGCGTGGAGATGACAAACCGGGCGGGTTGATTGCAGCATTTGAGAGTCCCTTGCGAGGTGGCTCGAAAAGCTGCAGCTTTTCCATATCCTCCGCACTGGTCCGAGGAGATTGATGCTGCTTCAGGCTGCAAGTCTTGGTCTTTTCTTGCTTTTTCTGCCCGTAGTTGTCTTGATCTTTTGGCAACGGGAGGTGCTCTCTACTTCTATCACCAGTTGCGTGATGAGTCATCCTGGCAGCTTCTTGGTCAGAAACGGTTCTGGTCAGGGTGAGACTGATTTGGTCACGGATGTTACGACCAAGGCATCCGCTGACGGAAACATTCCAGGAGGTGTGTTTTTCCAGCACATCCGGATAGCAACAAGTTCGTTGCAAAGTTGACAATGTGGCTCTACTCTGCCTCCGGACAGGTGCTGCAGCAGGTGAGCTCCTTCGTTGTCAGGACCCTACCACCTTTGACTAGGCAGGTTGGAAACGCATATGCGAACATGCCAAGCAATCGAAAAACAAGGCCGACCATCTGGAGCTGGACCAGGTGGTCCCGAGCCTGGGTGTCCCGAATCGACTCCGCTCATCTCCACTTTCGGGGACCAAGGCATGCCGAATTGAAGCTATCTTGACCGAGATCCAGGCTTGCAATCCACGTCTCTTGTGCACTTCGTTTTCCCTCAGCAAGCGATTCAAAGACGGATCACATCATACTACTCGTAGGCTCGAGCAGCTGCTGCTACTGAGCTGCAATCCTGTTTCTTGTTGCGATGGCTGTGTTTGGTTTCGCGCAATTCGAGAGGCTGCATTTCCTTTGATCAACCCGGAAAGGCACATGAATTGACTTGTATCTTCCTTCATTTAGCGTGATTCGACTTCTTTTGCTTCCTGGCGCCATTTCTGCGGTATGCAGCTTTTCTCCAAACTTTCAAGTCCAGCTCGCATTGTGGACCGCGGACAAAGAGCGGTAGTTCAAGGCAGGACTTGCAGAATGTAGAACACACGGGAGCTGTGGAGGAATTTTCTTTTGTGTACCACCGCAATACAAATTTTAAATGTGCCTCGGCCAAGGAACTGCAGCAGTGGGTCGGGCCTCTTGGAGAGCCGGGCTGTGAACAGTGAGCCGGTTTGATATCACAGAGTCTCTGGTTTGCTGTGTCTAGAGGTAGGAACGGCTGTGTATTTACTGCGTGCATCAGCACGCAATCACAACGGTTGCCCACTGTTAGCGACATTCGGTACGTTACTGGTACCAGTAGCTGTCAAACATTGTCAGATGATAAAGCTTGCTCCTTATCTTCGTCGGCCGCGATGGAACTGTGTACCAAAGACTTCACTCCGCCAAGATTGGCATTGGATCTGCTGTCCCAGATGAGTGAAGACGGAAGGTACTACTACAACAGTGTGACCGGCTGCAGCGTCTGGGAAGATCCCTGCGAGCGCTGGAGATATGATGTTCATGTCGGACACCGAGAGAGCATAGACAGGTGATCAGAAGTAATTTTCAATCATTCTCAGAGTTGTCACGAGAGGTCCGGTACGACCTGCTCGTAGGCCCCCGAAGGGCCTCGTGTGGAACCGGAAGTTTGCGGTGGAAGATGCATTACACGATGCAGGTTTCCTCGTTACGCAGGAGCGTGCCTCCAGGGCAACCAAGGCCAGCAGATGTAGATTCAGATGCCACTCATGCCACAATATGCCGCTCTATGTCGGGCTGTCCTCGTCCTGGGGACGAAAGGCGATGCCGGACCTTACGCACACGTGCTCGCCCAAGGAGAGCATGAGTTTTTGTGATGCTCAGGAAGAGTGGTTGTCACATCCAAGGCTTACCTCTCTGGCGTCCTCGGTCAGCTCGGTGAATAGCATCCTTGCAAGCTCACTGACAGCGCCAGCCGGAAGCCCATTGACAGCAGACTCAACAGTCTGCAAAAATGATCTGCGTTTCGAGGCACACTACGTAGGAGATCCTGGTGACCCAGAGGTCCAGGATGGTCCGAGCAGGGCATCGCAAGACACCAGCGTTGTGTCAGGCCAGCGGTGCTCGCTGGGCTCGTCCGCCCCCTCGCCGACAAGGGTTGCCATTGCCGCGCGCCAGCCCAGAACAGCGAGGTGAGTGCTGTGTGAACTCCTTGGCTCGCGTCGCTCAGACCCAAAGCCACGGGGACAGTGCGGTGCCTGGCTTTGGTCCGAAGCTTGTGTCAGTGCGGTCTCCAAGATTGCTGGGGGGATTGGTAAGGCACCTCGAAAGGCTTTGTTCTCGATGCCGCCGCACCAACAGCAGTATGCGTCGCAGGCCTTCAAGATTTCAGCATGCCTTGAAGCTCATACCCAAACTTCAACATGACAGGTGCTGCAGTCGGAGCAGCCACTGTCGTGGCCCCGCCAGCATGGTTGGGGTGTCGCTCAGCATCCTGCCGACGCCATCTTCGCAGTCCTTGCCAGGCCAAGCGCAGTGTCACCTCCGCCTCCGCCGGTAGGATCACCAACCCGAGGTGTTGGCCTAGGTTGAGGTGAGAAAAAGCGCAGCGTGCCTCGGCTTCAGCCTGTTGGGAGGCAGTCTGAACGTTTGTCCACATTCTGGACAAGTCTGGCCCAGAAAGGTGAGAAGTTCGCTCATAGCCGTAGCCGAGATGGCTCGACAGGTTGCTTAGTCTTAATTGCTTGCTCTGGCTTACTGTATTCTTTGGTGGTGCTGCCCTGCTGCATCGACCGCGTGATGAAACGTGCACATGTGCATGGCTGTCATTGCAGATGGCCTGTCCAGCTGATGACATCCCAAAACGCCTGTTTGTTTGCTTGGTATATTTTGGGACGCAGCATGTAAACACGCCACGAAGACGACGACACCGACGACAAGACAACCGACAGAAAGCGATATCTTCGAAGAGATGGATCGTGAACTCGGGATCTTGCTCCGCAGTGATGCCACGGTGATTGGCCCTCTGAAGTGTCTTCCCGGATGGGGAGGGGTTGAGCTTCTTCGTCGGGGGCTAGGAGGTGATCAATCTGGAAGACTTCCTCGGCGCTGCTCCCCTCGCCCGCTCCCTGTCACCTCGACCCAAGCTCTTTCCAACGCGGCCGCACGCGGTCAACTTTCAGGTGCAGGCAGCTGCCTGTCCAGACTTCTCCAGACCCTTACAAGCTTGCAAGAGGCAGGTGATTTGCCAGTGCCAGTACAACTACCGAGACCAGGAAGGATGGACGCGGCTTCGACAGCTTGGCGACCTCGCAGAGATTGGCACCCAGTAAGCACGACGAGTGAGTCGCGGCCCGGAGCCTCCTCCGCTCCAAGCGGGGACGAAGCTCTGGCGATCCAGCTGCAGTTTGGAGACCCCATCGCCGCACTTCTGCCGGATGTCTCTTATCCGGTTCCGACATCGGAGCATGCAGAGTACTCCGCATCTGAGCATGGTGCCATAGATCAAGCCTTGGCACTTGCTCTCAGCATCGCAGACACTCGCAGTGAGGATCCGGATGATCTCTCCGCCAATGCTCCAAACTTTCGTGCTGAAGCTAGGCAACGGGTGCAAGCCCGACGATTGGCTTCGCGACAGCCCGGCATCAATTCTCGGGTCAACGAGAGAGACGCTGAGCCAGGAGCTGCAGGCGAGCCTGATGATGCTGACGGCTTCTATTCTCGACTCTGGGGCCTGGATGCCGCGCAGACCTACAACCGCGATGATCACAGATCGCGACGCAGGCGCAGCGAAACTAGCCAGGAGCATCAGTAAACTGTTGAGACTTTCGCCCAAGTGAGTGTCACAGGTCTTCTGTCTCAGAACTTGAAGAATTTAGCGCAATTTTCTCTGCCTGGGGTGTTTTTCTTCCTGTCCTGAGCATTCCTGAGCAGGCACTGGCAATCCCACCCCTCCACGACACCGACGACACCTACACCTGGAGGCGGAAGAGGCCTGCTCCACTCAAGCTTTGAAGCGTGCGTGCACTGCACCTTGCAGTGCCTTGCAGGTTCTGGCTCCAGGCCACCCCGGCCAGCTCCACCGAGGCATTTGGGTTGACCCTTTGTCATGTCCTGTCAAGTGTGCAATTCCCTGCTCAACACTTTCAGGACATCGACAGAGCCACCAATGGTGCCGGATGCCGAATCTTGGACTCCGAAACCAGTCGTTGTATAAATCAGCATGGTGCCGTGCTGACCATAGCTTTACAAGTATGCGTTAAGGCGGCCGTGCAACCAAAGGCGTATCAAAATCGGGGTGCCCTCGTCGGAAAATGACAAGCCTGTACCCGTCAGGGCCAACTGTGCAGTTGAAGATCCAACCTGGAACCACCAGATACCAATCAGGACCACCCCTGGTCTTGCAGTTGTGATCAGCTGTTGGGTTCGTTTTGCACGATGTACGTATACAGTATACATAGTTCGCAAATGTTCGCAAGCCCCACAGGGACATGGAGTCGAGGAACACATAGAAAAACGCTTTCTGTCGAACTCATGCGCACATGGGGTTCAGTATCCTTCTTTTAATGTGGTCTCCTAAGGCCAGCTCCGTCCCGACAGCCGTCATCTCGTTTTCTCCCACAGATGGGCCGGCAGAGGCTGGTCGCTGAAGCACTGGCATTGCAGCAAACAGGTTGTGGCAAGGAGGCAGCTATGTGTCGTGACCAGAGGCCTGTGCCATCTGCTGTGAGCAGTTCGTGGAAGCTGATCATCTACGACTGCTTCCTTGTTTGCACAGGCCGACTAGCATTGTTTGGTGTCATGTCGCATGCCTGGTGATGCCAGTCAGCCTTTATAAACACAACTGGGGTTCAGATTCCTGCGCGCGATTGTTTTCTTCTGTGCATCGTGTACCAATGTTGCATTGCGCTCCACGATTCAATTAAACATGGTTTTGTTCGTAGAGTGATTCTGAGCAGGTACCACGTGCGGTGCATTGACCGTTGGCTGGGTCAAAGTTGGGAGCTCTGCATATTCGGCGGAGGCACTCTGTCATTCAAGATGTTGATTAACCTTCGTCCGCAATCACCTCGCTGGTGTTGCTGAGGTCAAACTTGTCCAGTGTGCAAATATGCGGTCACTTGAGCGGATTGCTGAATCTCGGCCCACATTCGTGGAACTCATTAAACAGAATACTAAATTCTTGTGCTTACATATCTTGAAAATATATATTATATTACGATATATATGGTTCAGAAAAATACATATTACGAAATAAATTTTCTTCTTTATGGTAAAACATAATTCTGGTTTCCACGAAGAACTATTATTCTTAACACTATCATTGATTCAATTATTATCATTATTATTATAATTTGTTATACAATTAATAGTCAATAATATTATATCTGTATTTCTGTGCGTGCTTTTGTCTCTCTATAATTGGGTCTTTGAAGATAGTCCTTCGTGAAAATTTTTTATATTGTTATTTCGCGGGACTGAAATCTTGGAAATATTAGTGCCACGAATATTACTCTCTCTATATTATTCTACCCATTTTGTCCTAATATTTTTGCGTTGTTTTACGACGGGTTCTTTATAATAATAATCGTTGGTTATTCGAATGCCTAGAAATTATGAAGAGATTTCTTTTTGTCAGTAATTGAAGAAAAAATCAATATATTTATCGGTTTATATATATTATATATAGGAATATGTCTTAGTTCGTGTTTGGGTTTGTATCTGGGTTCGTATATAGTGCGTGTCTGATTAGTATCTGTAATCGTATTTGATTAAGTCTTGGCAATTATTAGGATAATGATCGGGCTCGTTTGACGATTGTAATTTGATTGAATAGAGTTACGATAGAATTTATGTCAAATTTACAATAGATTGCAATAGAGAAGCACCGGCTCTTCCCCCCGTCGTTGTAGATGTAACGAGTTGTGTGATAGGTGGGTTTCTGTCTGGGGCGGCGCCGGGACTGGCAGGGCTTGGGTTAGATTTCAAACCCTGATCAGATTTGGGGCCCCGCTAAGATTGCCGGTTAGATTCGGGTCAGATTTCGGGCTCCGGTCAGATTGCGGGTCAGATTTCGGGCCCCGGTCAGGTTCCCGGTCAGATTTCTGGTCAGATTCAGGAAAAATATAACAATTGTTTAGGAATCTGACCCGGAATCTGACCGGGAATATGTTCGGCTCCGAAAGCTGACCCGGAATCTGACTGGGAACCTGAGCGGGGCCCGAAATCTCCCCCAAGAATTTCTGTCCGGGTCCGCAGTCTGACTGGAGCCCGAAATCTGACCCGGATATATTAAAATATCCCTTAACTAAGGGGAGATTGCATTCTCCGGGGCCGAGGCTTCAAGGTTCAATTTAAGGAATGCGTCGTCAGCACGGGGCACAAGGGGAATAAAAGGCGCGGCGATAAACCGCTCTAGGGTTTCTAGGTTCCTGAGTAGCCCCTTTATAATAAGGGTACCCTTGTTCCTACTATTCTGTTTAATAAAAAGATATAAAAATAAAAAGGGCAAAAAGGTACTATTCAGGAACCTAGGTTTAGGGATATCCATCGCATTACGTCTAAGAGATTGAGGACAAAGCCCTGCCTCCAGTGCGTGTGTATATATAAATGTAAACATATGGGTATGTATATAAACACTATATAAGACTTTATTTATACATGTATATATATATATATGTGTGTGTGTGTGTGTCTGTGTGTGCTGTATGAATTATTTTGGGCATGTGGCGCAATATCCGAAAGAAGGCCACGAGAAATGCTTGGCATCCAGCAATACGAACAAAGACCACTTAATATTCCATATTGGGACAAAACCGGCTCTGAACACAATTCAAAAATCACCAATCTCCCGGGTCAGATTATATTTAAGGCCGGGTCAGATTGAATTTAGCACCATCTCCCTGGACAGATGCCGGTTCAGATTGAATTCGGCACTGTCTCCCCGGACAGATTCCGGGTCAGATCCCGGGTCAGATTGAATCTAGCACCACCTCCCCCGGACAGATTCCGAGTCAGATAAAAGTCAGATTAAAAGTGAGATTACGGGTCAGATTATTTTGATCAATGCTCCCGGGACAGATTCCGGGACATTCCCGGAAAAGAAATTATTTCATAGAATCCAGCGATGACCTGGCAATCAACCTTAGGTTCGCGTTCGTTTCGTGTCTGGTTTGTGGCTAGGTTCGTGTCTGAGTTCGTGTGTGCGTCTGGTTCGTGTCTGGGTTTGTGTCTGGTTCGTGTCTGGTTCGTGTTCGGTTCGCGTCCGGTTTGTGTCTGGTTCGTGCCCGATTCGGGTACTTGGTTCAGGTTCTGGTCAGCGTTGGATTCGTATCTGAATCGTATTCAATCGTATTTGGCTTGTATTTAGGTTCGTATTTGAATTCTTGATGGGAATCGATTCATGACTGATTTATTTTACTTTATATTTGATATTATATTGATATTATTTTTTCAGAAAATAATTAACAATAATTAGCGATTTTTAAACAAATTATTTCTTTTAAAATCTAAATTCGCATATTTCGATTTCTAAGATTGAAGAATTTAAATAAAACTTTAAATTTACAACTTATAAATTTCGATTATGCTTTTTAAAATTACGATAAATTATAATATATTTTACTTATTTATAATAATCTATCTATGAACCGGTTCATGTATAGAATAAATCTTACATCTCTATATTTCGAAATCTGAAAGAGTTGAAATTCTAAATCGAAAGATTTTAATAATTATATTTCTATTATTCTTCTTAATCTAACCTTGGCTTATCAAATTCATATTTTTAACAAACCTTCTTTGTATATTGATATCATTTGCAACCTATAATCTAATATAAATCGCGTTTATTCTAATCTAGTTATACTATGAATGAAATCTAGCCTCTTTCTTTAAAAACATATTAGTATTTCTATATCTTTGTTATTCATATTTGGGGGGTATTCATGATCTATATCCGGGCTCCCTGTGCGGGTTCAAAAAAGGCTTGGGGTAGGGGTCTGAGAGAAAGAGTAAAGAATGGCGATATTATATATATATCTGGGTATAGATATAGGTACTTCTGAATTTCTTTTTGCAGAAATATATTCATATCTATGCATTCCATAGAGCGCTCTAGAATCAGCATTTAATCGTCGTTCAATTCATCGTAGGGGGGAGTTGCAAATATGCGTCGCATCCCATAGAGCCCTCTAGAGCTGTGGCTTATCTGAATGTATGCTGTGTGATGCGTTGTGTGATAAGAGTATTGTGCGTATTGTGTATTTCATATTGTGTGGGTCGTATACTATATATGAGGAAGAGAAGAAGGAGAAGAAGAAGAAAGAAAGAAGAAAAAAAAGAATGAAGGGATATCTCATAGAGCCTGCTAGATTCAATATCTAGTCGTATTATATATTATAATCTATCGAAAGAGGGCGAACAAACGCGCGCCGCATCCCATAGAGTCCTCTAAATATATAGCATTCAGTTCAGTCTTCCAGAAAGGGGGCGGGTCCCAATCACGCGCCATATTCTCCAGAATCCTCTAGAATCGGCATTTAATGACGTTATTATCTTCCAGAAGAAAGGGGGGCCCAAACGCGCGCCGCATCGCACAGAGAATTAAATTTAGTCGCGTTATAGTCTTCCGGTGGGGGGAGTCTCAAATGCTCGCCGCATCCCATGGAACCCTCTAGAATCAGCGTTTAGTCGTGGTATAGTCTTCCGGAAAGGGGGAGTCGCAAACGTACGTCGCATCCCATAGAGCCCTAGAGTCAGTATTTAGTCACGTTTTAATCTTCCGGGGAAGGGTCCCAAACGCGCACGCGTATCGCATCCTAATCCTAAAGAGCCCTCTAGACTGAGTGTTTACTCGCGTTGCAATCTTCCAGAGGGGGGTTGGGGATTTTCCAGAAGGGGTTCCAAACGCGCGCCGCACCCCGCAGATTGTTCTAGAATCAGCGTTTAGTGGTATCTATAATCTTCCAGAATTATAGTATATCTGAGCGTATGCTGTATAATATGCTGTGTGTTATACGTATTGGGTGTTGTAGGTATTATATGTGTTGCTTGTCGTATATTGTGTGGTGAATTTAAGAGTATGCTGGGTGATGTGTTGTATGTATTGCGTGTGTGTGATGAGTATCTTATATATATATATATATATATATTATATTATAAATTATAAATTATATATAATATATTAGATATTAGATATTAGATATTAGATATTAGATATTAGATATTATATGCATTGTCTGTATTTCCTATTGCACGTAACGTATATTGAATATGAAGAGGAGAAGAGAGGGAGGAAGAGAGAAGAAAGAAGATGAGGAGAGAAAGAATATCTTATAGACTCTTCAAGAATCAATATTTAGTTATATTGCAATCTTCTAGAAGGAGGGGATGGGGATTCCAAAGGCACGCCCCATCCCGTAGAGGCCTCCAGAGTCGGCACGATCTTCCGGAGGGAGAGGGAGAGGGTGGGGGTCCCAAACGCGCGCCGCATACTATAGAACCCTCCAGAATGAATTTAGTCGCCTTAGAACTTTACGGAAGGAGGGGTCCAAAATATAACGCGCACCGCATCCCATAGAACTCTAGATTCAGCATTTAGTCGTATTACAATCTTCTCGGGGGGGGTCTCCAACGCGCGCCATATCCCCAGAGCCCTCTAGAATGAGCGTATCGTCGTATTGCAATCTTCTAGAAAGAAGAGAGTCCTAAACGCGCACCGTATCCCATAGAGCCCTCTCGAATGAGCGTTGAATCGAGATAATTTCTCGAATTCTAAACGTGCACCATATCTCATAGAGCCTTCCAGAATGAGCGTTTAGTAATATTACAATCTTCCTATATTCTGTACGTTCTATATTCACTATTATATATCAAATATTATATACCAAATATTCTATATTATAGATTATAGATTATAGATTATATACTATATACTATATGTTATATATTATATATTATAGATTATAGATTATNTATTATATATTATATTTTATATATCAAATATCAAATATTATATATTATATATTATAGTTTATATATTATATATATAATGCGAATAGAACGCCCGAAGAAGAGAATAAAAGAGAGAGAAGGAGAGGACGGAAAGAAAGAAAAATAGAGAGCGCGATAGAAAAAATAATATAGAGAATACAATCGAATCAAAAGATGGTATATTCTCGCATGAATATACTTGTATATAGTAAAACATAAAAGATGATCCCTCTAGAGAATTCCAGAGGAGTGTGCCCGGTATTATAGTGTGCGTATTCTATTATATTGAGGTATGCGTGGTATTCTTATTGTATTGATTCATATATAGATATCGATCTCGTAATATTGGAGTATTTGAAAGATCAAAATCATACATATAAATAGATCTCTATATTCATGCAATTATTGATTGATATTATTTTGAAACCAATTGACCTAGCAAATACCGATTCAGAAGAATGAATTCGGACCAAGGCTGAATTTGTGCAAGCCAGTCTTATCCCGGCCCCTCATAGGCCTGCTAGAGATGATGAAACCTCTTTGAAGGGCAATGACAATCCAACAAAGCCCGAGTCGTCCAGAGATTTGCCTCCTGAGAATCCCGGGGCAAGAAGCGTAAAATAGATGAGGATGGCCCCTCGAATCAGAATCGCAAGCTGAAGATAGAAAAAACACCAATTTACTAAAGGCCAACCGAACGAAAAACGTTATCACCGATCATATTGAAGCTTGGATGCAAACTATCAATCAATAATATAAGGGCAAATTTCATGAGCTGAATAAATATATGAATTTTATTATCAAATTCTGATCGAAAAAGCTGATAAGCATAAGATAATGAAGCTAACTATCAAATTCGAGCTTGATTACAAATTTTCCTTTCGCTTAAATATCATTCGTCTCAACAAATATATTGCCATTTAAAATAAAATATCATGCTTGACTCGCAATACAGATGAAGAGAACGGATCCTTCATATATGGTCATAAGAACCACGTTGCTGAATATTATATATCAGCTAGGTCAGGCATTAACCTTTTCCAAACATGAGTGCCTATATCTTCCGAAAGCTGACATTAAGTAATCAGAGAATTTTTCTGCTGCTTTTTTCATACATGAGATTCGCGGTTGCAACCATAGGGATATAATCTATGGCGCAAACTACAGAGCATGGGACTGATTTCCTTATAATACTCGTGATGATAATTCGCGGATCCATTCATAATATATATCAAAATTTCGTCAATCTAATATATATATATATATATATATATATTAGATCTATAGGCGTATCAATGATATTACGAGAGGTCAATCGAATATCTTATCTACGCAAATCGGAGCGCCGCCAAGAGGCTCAAATCGAATTGATTATATAATATTGACATCAGAATTCATTACTTCTTGAGAAAATTCTCGAATTTTCTGAATATACGAATATATATTGATTTCTCAATGATAACCGAAATTCAATTATCTTTTTATTCAAATCTTTCGGAAACGAACTGCTTTAGCATTTCGTCTTTCTCGTTATCAGCGCTTTATATTCTTTTCTTATTTTAGGCTCAAATTTTGGAGGAAGCTGCATAAGAGAGACTATTTCCCAGTGTCCAGCCATTTAAATGAGCGAGCAATTCAGGGACGTCAAATATAAGAGATCTTGCATGATCTCTCTAATTTCTCACGTACGAATTTCGATACTATCAAAATATTTCATAATCAATAATATTAGATAATGAAATATATATCATTATTCGCTTGAACCTATATCTCGAAGAGGCTCTGATCATTCATATTAGAAATCTGCTCAAGAGAATCGTGCAATATCATAAGATGATCTGATCCTGCCAGCATATAGATTTGACTTTACCGTTTTTGTCGCATGCTTCCTTCTCGTCTTCAATAGCTCGATGGCTTAGCATATTAGCATTACAATTTCGACCTATTCTTATATTATTTCATCTATCAAATACGCGTACCCGAGAAGCTGCATTGCAATCATATGATGACCTTATGCCCAATATCTCCATTTGAATCAAATTTCTATTATAATATAACGAATCGCATCTTCCTTGCAAATATTCCAATCTATAACTTCCAATATAATACTTTTTTGATGGATATTTAGCGGTAGGCCTTGAGCAACTTGAATTACTATATCAGGATTTGAGGTACTTTAGATAAAGAACTAGGAATTCCACGTTCTTTCCTTCCAAATTCAAGTTCTTTATTGATGCTATAGAACTTTTTGATATATGGCGACGCATTCATGGATTCCCTATAATAGATTCGCAATCTTTTCTTATATTCTTGTAAGAGCAATGGGATATATATTATTGATCAGCTAACCCACTGTCGCACAAGCGGAGAGAGACCCTTTTTTACGGACGGCACACGAAGCCAACATCAGACCTACTAAGCTATGGTGTACAGCTTTGCTGTTCAGTCTACTCAGCTTCTGCTAGAAAGGCTGCCTAGAGACTAGAACAATGAGAGTCTCAGGAAACATCTTACGGCTTCCGATGTTGCCTCCACAGAGCCTAGCCTGCATGGCTGCAGATAAACAAACGAGCTTCCATGTCACACGCACTCCCCCTGTTGGCCTCCAACACGTAGTAACATGTACTTCGAGGAATGGTCGGCACTGCTGGCATACAGGTCTGGCCTGAGGGTTGGTTCCACGAAGCGTGGAACATCCAGCGGATGTATGAACACATTCTCCTCTCTCTGTCAGGAAGAAATAGATCTTTCTCTTTCGACGACCTACCTTCCTTGGAAGTTGCGGCAGGTGATGAACCTCAGGCAGGTCCCCTCCACTGCTACTCTGAGAGGCTAGAGGACTTCTTCTCTCTTTGTCCTTCTCGGCTGACTGGTAAGGGCTGATCATATTCGTGATATGGATGGAGGGCTGGCCTGACTCCTTCAGCCCAAAATGCCAAATGCACTTCCACATCAAAAAGCAAGCTAGACTGAATATCCATCCTATGATCAAACCCCAAAACCATCCTGCCCACCATTCACTGCATTCAACCAGGTGACTAATCTCCTGAAGTTCCCTACTGTCCTCTAACATCTTTCCCCCGTCAACTTCTGACACCGAGGTAGCAACAGTAAGCAATCCTACAATGGCTGCACTGCTGGATGCTGGGACAGCTCCAGTGCTGGTTGAGGAATTCGGTGAACGTCGCAAGCGATTGTCCGGAGCATAGCCTCCCGAGCTGTCACTGGAGCGCTCGCGGATTGTGTATTCACCCGAGCTGGTGGTCGCCCGATCCAGAAATGAGTCCTCATCTGACTCTTGACCATTCTGATTCCCTCGCGGAACCTGAACAACCCAAATTTCATCGTCAGCGTATCTCCCGACAAGTTCTGGCTGTGCCGCGGTCGGATCACGAGCCTGCACTTCTCCACGTTCAACAAACTCTTGTACTTGACGATATGCATCTCTTAATTGACGATGATTGAATCTCGGCCTCTCCGGAGCCTGCTCTTGATTTCCCTGCGCCTCAACTCGACCAGCCAACTGCTGGTGTAAATCATCGTTTTCCTGCATCAATTCTTGCAGGCTATTCCGGAGGTGTGTGCACCTTTCTGCATACTCTTGAATCAAGCTTTCCTGATCCCTCTGCTGGGAGGAGGATGATGCAGCATGATCTGCAAAAGCATATGGGTACGCTGCTTCGAGGTCTTCATATATTGGTTGGTACACCGGGCCAACTTGACACTGCTGCAAGGACAATGAGGACGCAGCTTGCTCGGCAGAAGCATTTGAAAATGCTGCTGTAAGATCTTCATATGTCGGTTGATACGGCTCAACTTGGCTCTGCGGGGAGGTCAACAAGGGATCGCTTAGTCCTCGCTCAGTCCGCTTCGGTTCCTGAGCGTTGAGGTCTAACGGGTCTGGCCTGCAAGGTCCTCGGCTGGATTTCTTCACTTGTCTGGCTCTCGGACTACACCACGCTAGGAGTCGTTTGGCCGCTGCGATGCCCAGAAAGAAACCAAAGCCCACACACAAGCTCATAAGGATCAACCATCCCATCTCTTTGGCTGTAGTCTTAACTTCTTCAACAGCTCCCGCCTCTGCAGGTTGCACTGTTGAGGCAATGATGATTGCCAGCAAGACCTTCATAACCAATGCTTGAGCAATCTGAGGATTTTCCTGACTCCCCTCACTCGGTCCGTTGTCTGGATCAACTCTCAAATCCAGCAGCATCATAAGATCCGCAAAACGAGCCGGCCCGAGAACTTTTGTACCGATGTCGGCTGGCATGAAGACTCCAGAAAGGTGAGCAACTCGCCACTCCAACTCATCAACGGCTTGGCGCAAGACAACTCCTCGCAACCGCAAGTGTCTTGTCCGCCACGCTCCTGCGTCGAGTTGGCTCAACTGGATCGCAGCGGCGTTATCCCCATACAGAACCTTAGTAGTCACTACAGGATCCCCTGCTTGTGAGTTGCAGTCACTCAAAGCTTGGCACAGCGCTTCGATAGTAGGGACGAAAGATCTGCCCATGTGGTAACCTTCCACCATGGAGATAAGCTCCGCCTCGGCAGTAGAGGCTGCAATTAGGCTTTGTCGTCCTCCGGACCACATTACCACTCTTCCCCCCCAAAACAACATGGCACACTGGAAGGACTTGCACCCTTCATCTGGACAAAACGAAGCATCAGTGAACACCTCGATTGTTCCAGGGTCACGTCTGAACTGCAGTTCGTTCCAGATGCCGTAGTCCCGAGACGCTTTGCCATACTGCAGCACGCAGTTCAACGAGTACTTCAAGTACTGCATCACAACTATACCTGCATCACAGGCGGACGCTGGATCACTTGAGATAAGATGGCACACATTCTGGACACTGTAACACACATCCGGTCTCGTGTGGGTCGAGATCCACAACAGCTGACCTACTATGCTTTGCGCCCGTTTTGTGAGCTCAAAAACGTCAAGCTCCCGATCAGTACGCCGAGGAGGTTCTTTCACGCAGGGTGTGGGAAACTCCTCGTCAATCTCCCACTGGCTGAGCATTTCGCGGATGTAACTTTTCTGATGCACATGGTAATCAAACCCAACCTTCCGAATCTCGTAGCCTGCAAAGCTGATGTCTTTGTCCTCAGACACCACTTCAGGCTCTGAAGTATTCCACAGGCTGCAAAGAGTGTCTGTCACTGACTGACGATACTCCTCAGGTGCAACGAGCAAGATGTCATCAACGTAGACACCTATCCACGAAATGATTCTCCCAGTAGTTGCATCACGGATTTCCCAGATATTGGCATCCTGATCAAGCTGGCTGCATGTCACCTGCCGGCCATCAACAAGCTGGGCAATGGACTTCAGTGTCCGGTTTCTGTGAAGCGTCCAGCTCCGTGGGGCCACATCCAGTCCATACAGAGCTCGTCTAACGCGCCAGTACTTTTCTTGGCATACATTGGCAGCTCTGAGCAAGGCCGGAACACGCACAATAATGATCTCCTCGTTCGGTGTCACGATAGGCGCATTCAAGAAAGCTGTCTTGATGTCTGTCGTAGTGAGGGTCCACTGAGCTTCACCCGCAAACCGAATGAGCAATCTAATGGCCTCTGCAGATATTCCCGATGCATGAGTATCAAGACGAGTTCTGGGGCAGCCTTGCTGGAAATTTCCACATCCAACTATTCTGGTCTTCTTTCTTCCACTCTTTGCTTTGACCGAAAAAACGATCTTGCCAGGCAAGACCTCCACCTTCAGAGCAGGATCACTGGTGAGAGCAAGAAACTCCTCCTGATCCACAGGATCACATGTTCCAGTGGTTTGTACCAGCGACGTATACTCTTCCACCATTGAGGGCTTCCAGGATTGTAAGTCCTTTCGGACTTCATCAGCCGACACCAATTTGGTCTGAAGATATTCTTCCTCTGGCTCCGACCGCAAAGGAACATCAGGTTCCTCGTTCTCAGCTGCAGTAACCCCAAGACTCCGAAGTTGGCAAACCTGGCTACTCCCCCGAAACTTATCCTCGCTAGAAACGACTGCTTCGCCTGTCTGCATAACCATACTCCATGCTGCCTTGGCCAGTTGTGCGGTCCTTGCTTCCAACTCACACAGCTCTGCAAACTCACAGTCGTCACTCTCTTTTTCTCGTCCTCGAAGTTCTCCTTCTCCCTGTTCCAGGATTATGCATCTGCGGCGATGTTCTGCTGCCCAGGCGAGCGCCTCGGCTTCAATGTTCACTTGAATTCTCCACGGGGTTGACTCCAGACGATAGGACGCTTGCGTGTCCTGACTGCAGGGACAAGGTCTTAGATCCGCCAGGAGCTCCGGAATAAGAAACCGGCATCTCTCCCACCCATCAAGCTCATGATCGTCGTCAAACCATGCACCGTGCTTAGGTTCAGGATTATCAACTGCTCTACCTGAGTCTTCAGGCCCCTTTTGGGCTTGAGCTGCACTATCTCCTATGACCTCTTGCACGCCTGAGACCTCTGCACTGGCCCCTGTGACCTCTTGCACGCCTGAGACCTCTGCACTGGCACCTGTGACCTCTTGCACGCCTGAGACCTCTGCACTGGCCCCTGTGACCTCTTGCACGCCTGAGACCTCTGCACTGGCA
>BGNK01004730.1:1110-11778 GCA_003297005.1 Symbiodinium sp. clade A Y106 | reverse complement strand
ACCTGACCTGGATGCAACTGCTGCGTGACGCTGGGGTCTGCGAAGCCTGCAACCTGACCTGGATGCAACTGCTGTGTGACGCTGGGGTCTGCGAAGCCTGCAACCTGACCTGGATGCAACTGCTGCGTGACGCTGGGGTCTGCAAAGCCTGCAACCTGACCTGGATGCAACTGCTGCGTGACGCTGGGTCTGCGAAGCCCGCAACCTGAAACGGTGATCTAGCTTGTGCATCAAACGGTCCGGCCCCAGGATTGAATCCGGTCTGATGCCCATCAGCCATCGTAGTTCTGGCCGGGACATGAATTCCTGGGGACGCAGCACACTGAGTCCACGGAGGCCGGAAAATCCTGCTCCAGGCGTTACCTGCAGCCCTGACTTCAGACTCCGCGGCAATATAGGACCCTATACCCTTACCCCTTTCATCTTCTTCAATCCTAGAGACTCTCATCGCTCTTCCTCCCCTACCTTCACCTACACTGGACAGTCCACTACTTGCATTTGAGTTCCTACGCTGACCGTTCCTACCACTGTACAACACAGTACCCTCAGACTCAGAAGTGGTGCCCCTGGTTCCCTCCTGTCTCATATAGGCCAGCTCATCATGTGGTGCCTGATTCTGAAGCAACAGTTGTCTCAGCAGCTCCTCAACATCAGATCCAGATGTACCGTGAGGTCCATTCCGTTGATTCTCAGGTGCTTGATTAGCCCATACATATTGATCTCTATTTCTGCCGACAGGCCCAACTCCATTCAGCAACGGCTCATCTCCTTGCGGCTGGGGTTGCGCACCATGCGGCTCAGCATCCTGCAAAGATCGTGCCGGAGCTGGCGCCGACCCATCTTCATCCTGGCAATCTGGAAACCCTTCCACTGATATATACTCACAGGGAGGCTCCATACCCTCACATCCCTCCAAGATGTGTCTTGCAAGATCCTCCTGAACATCGCGATTCTGTTCACCTTGGACACCATCGTCCTGAGCGACCTGTCTAGGCAGGCCCTCCATATCCGGTTCGCCAAGAAGCTCGGAAGGAACACCTTCCTCGTCACCTGGGCTTGCTTCCTGCCCATGACCAGGGCTACTCCGATTTTCCATGGCGCAATGGCTTAAGCGTTTGGGCGCATGATCTGTTGATCAGCTAACCCACTGTCGCACAAGCGGAGAGAGGCCCTTTTTTACGGACGGCACACGAAGCCAACATCAGACCTACTAAGCTATGGTGTACAGCTTTGCTGTTCAGTCTACTCAGCTTCAGGCTGCCTAGAGACTAGAACAATAAGAGTCTCAGGAAACATCTTACGGCTTCCGATGTTGCCTCCACAGAGCCTAGCCTGCATGGCTGCAGATAAACAAACATGCTTCCATATCACACGCATATATAATTATTATATTTTTAAGAATATTATTTAGATTAGAAATATTTTCAAAATTATAAGAAGGCTTTATAAGGCCTATTTATGAGCTACAGGGATCATCTCTTCAATTATTTGATAATTTTCTATCTTCAATTCTATTTTATCAATATGAGTCGCATTTGGACGGATCTTCTTATTTTTCAAGAATTCAATTATGGATATTATCCCTCTGAAGATATGATTATCTATATTCTCTATTTTTCAAATTATTTGCTGGCATAACTTATACGATTCATCTCATATTTCATATTGATTAGGAAGGATTTGATCTGAGCATTTCTAAAATTTAGCGTCGTATTTATCAATTTCTTCTTGATATGTCATTTTCAGTGGTATTGCTTGAATTCAGTAATAATTTTGATTTGGCGAAGATTTTTAATAATCTTATTCGAGATATGATTATTTCTGTGTTACAGATATTTATTCGAGATTTGCAATAAGATATTAGAATTACGATCTTTATTAGTGATCTTTATAAGAGCCTTATTTCAATTGAACGAACGCTATCGCTTCGCCCAAGGAGAGATAGATCGAGAAATCTTCGCGTTCTTTAAATATAGAACTTAGTATCCATTATTCAATTCTCCTTCCGCATAGGAGTATTCGTTTCTAATCATAAGATTTATTAACAGATTCGAGATATATATATATATGAAAACTCGATTCTATTCGCACAAGGCGCTTAGTAAGAAATTTTCTTGCCGCCAGAATTCCGCCGATAATAATTTTAAATATTACGATAATTATATTCAGATCGTAGTTTCGCCCAAATAGAATTATGAGAATTGCTGAAATAATAATCGGCAATATTCAATAAACTAATTCCGAACTGTATTTTTTTGAATTATATATTCTACTAAAAAATCAAATTTTCATATTTGAAAGAAATCTTATATCTATATACTAATGCTAATTCTATTTATAAAATATATTCACTAAGTAAGACCGGGGGCAAAATTTTTAAATTTCAACGAAAATTCCCTCTATCCCCGAATTTGACAATATTCAAAGGGGATCTCGACCACACCAACATTTCCGGTATTTCGAGACAAGATAAACCATAAAGATCGAGAGAAATTCGGCCTCACCAATATCTTCGACTCAAGAAATATTACAAAAAATCAGATTAAATAATGCGTCCGATTCTTAACATTCGTAAAAAATGATATGCCGCTAGATTAGTTTTTCCAACCTATATAATTCCAAAATCGATACGAACGTATCGAGACCAACGCGCCCCCTCAATTATATTTTTTCTTTATATCCTAGTCCGAAGAGCCGAATACACTGGTTTTTTCGATAACGATAATATATCATTACTCTCGAAATTTACGATTCATAGCCCGAAATATCGAAATTACCGACATAATCGATATTTTCTACGCATGCCATTTACTTAAACTTTCATAGGACATAATAAAAAATTAGTATACGAGAATTCCTAACGCGCATCGTATCTCGCAAAGATAATATTTAATAGAAATTATAATCTTCCAGAACTGTACTCTAAAAATATATATACCCATACTATATGACACGCTAAATAGATACGTTTAATAACGTTTATAATCTTTAGGAAGTTTACTATATATGTGCACATATTCTATGACACACTATATAGAACATAACTATATTTAATAATGTGAATTTATTTAGTAATATTTATAATTTTCCGGAGCGCGAAACCCCCCCCACCAACGCGCGCCATATCCCGTAGAGTACTCTAGAAATAAGATTCAACAACATTTATCACCTCATACCACGAGTTCCCCAAGCGCGCATCCCATAAAGTATTCTATATTCTTAGCTACGCTATATTTATACAGATAAGATACACTAAGTAGATACATTTAATAATATTTATAATCTTCTAAAACGCAAAGCGCGAGTTCCCCCAAATACGCCGCATCTCACAAAGCATTCTACAGACAACATTTAATGACATTTATAAATTTCCAAACCGTGAGACCCCAACAACGCTTTATAATATTTACAACTTCCAGAAGGCATCGCATAGAGATAACCTTTAACAATATATATAATCCCGAATTCCCGAAGATACGCCGTACAACAATATAGATAATTTTTACCGGCGTTTTTAATCTTCGAGTGTGGTATGCACTATATTAGTATGTGTATGAATTATATATATATATATTAAGTATCTTTTGTATGTATTATATACTATCGGTTAAATATATTTTATATCATATCATATTCTCTAGTGTGTGCTATATATATATATATATATAGAATTAAGTGAGGAAATGGAAAGAGAGAGAGCGGGCGGGCAAGCGAGCGAGATAACAAGTAGAGAGCGATAACAAAAATGAAAATCTCATATAGTGATATAGAGAATTATTTATTAATAACAATCTATTATGTATCCCAATATTTAAATATATTATATCATAGATCTTCCAATCAATAAAGAACCATTTATAGAAATATATATATATGTATATATATATATATATTTCAATCAATACCAATAATGCTAGGTATATGCACTACGACTTACATTCCACCATCGATATCACTGCGACGACGAGATCCTTTCGACAATGATTAGACGATACCCACCATGTAGTTGTTTGCCAACTCCGTCCATTTTATTATGTAGACGCTGAGTTTCACAAGCATCCGCTCGAGATGTGCATCAGTGGCATCACAACGCTTGAAAACTCGGAATTTCCACAAGCGCCCGATCGAGACACATTTGTGGCTGCACCACACATCACAGCCAGCCATTCCCCATGTAGACTCGCGATGCAACCGCTCGAGATTAAGTGATCATCCATATCATCACAACATCGAAACCAGCCATTCTTCATGTAGACGCTCGACTCCACAGGCAACCGCTCGAGATGCGCACATCAGTGGCATCACAACACATTGAAGTGAGCCATTCCCCATCTCGACTCGATTCCACATGGAACAGTTAATCGGATCGTTCACAAGTAGAAATGACTGCTTTCTGTACGGTTCCCGAGTGTGGACACTCATCGATGCATACTTCAACCCAGCGGTGCGAGATGCAGCGACGCCCCAGTATCTATGCTTCTGAAGCCCTGCACACACTCTAAATATCTCGAGCACCCCCTACGACTTGCAAAGGTTTTACCGCACCAAGCCAAAATCCCCCAGTTCTGCCAGCGCACGAACGTAGGATCATGCGTTCCACCACCACTGAAAGTTAGCACTTTTTCACTGTAGACTATTCAAAACACTTCCTACAATACAGATTACAAACATAGGATTGGAGTTCTCTTTATGGTTTGCACATGAGAACCCTACAGGGTAAATGGCTGCATGAAGACATGTGTGCAAGGATGGTTCGTCGAATTTAACTGAAGCCTGCATGAGTAGACTACAGTGACTACAGCAACAGCACTGCTTAAGAAATCATTGGTTTAAGAAGTTCAGCCCCTCGGACAGCCGTGCGACACAAAAAAATATACATAAAATGCGCGCATTCAAAATAAGAAATCCAGGGTACCCTGGACTCGGCGTGCCAATTTCTTATTTTGCTCTTTCTCATTGTGTCTTCGCTGGTGTTGTTCGCACAAAAAAGGAAACCAATAAACTAAGGGAGTAGATTTCGTATTCCAAAGCTCGGCGCCAAAACCTTACAAAGGAAACCAAGAAATGAGAGAAAAGGATTCGAGCCATTTTAGCTCATGTGCTTATCCACTCGGGCATGGCATCCTTCAGACTTCCTAAATGCCATTATATCAATCTCATGTTTTCCGCAGCTTGTAATCAGCCCTTGCCAGAACCCCCCAAAAGAAGAAATCGAGCCCCTCAACTTCTTAAATTTAAAAAACGAGCCTCTCAACTTCTTATTTTGGTGGATTTTTCCTATATGGCAAAGCTTAATTTAAGCCCTTATTAAGCCCTTACAAAGCCTCCAAAGCTGTTATTAAGGCCTTATTAAAGCCTTATTAAGCCCTGATTTGGCAAGCCCAGAACCCACCAAAATAGGAAATCGAGCCCCTCAATTTCTTATTTTGGTGATTTTTTCCTATATGGCAAAGCTTAATTTAAGCCCTTATTAAACCCTTACAAAGCCTCCAAAGCTGTTATTAAAGCCTTACTAAGCCATTAAGCCCTTATTAGGCAAGCCCAGAACCCACCAAAATAAGAAATCGAGCCCCTTAATTTCTTAAATTTAAGAAATCGAGCCCCTCAATATCTTATTTTGGTGGTTTAAGCCCTTATTAAGCCCTTACAAAGCCTCCAAAGCTGTTGTTAAGCCTTATTAAGCCCTTATTAGGCAAGCCCAGAACCCCCCTAAATAAGAAATCGAGCTCCTCAATTTCATATTTTTGTGGATTTTTGTCCTGTATGGCAAAGCCCTTACAAAGCCTCTAAAGCCCTCCAAAGCTGCTACTACGGCGTTATTAACCCTTAATAAGGCCTTAATAACAGCTTTGGAGGGCTTTAAAGGCTTTGTCAGGGCTTAATAAGGGATTAAATTAAGCTTTGCCATACAGAAAAAAACCACCAAAATAAGAAATTGAGGGGCTCGATTTCTTATTTTGGGGGGTTCTGGTAAGGGCTGAATACAAGCTGGGTAAAAAATGGGATGGATATGATGGCGTTTCAGGAGTCTGAAGGATGCCATGCCCGAGTGGATAAGCGCATGAGCTGGAATGGAAGGTACAGCGGGCTCGAATCCTCCTGTGCTCTCATTTCTTAAGAAATTTGGGTTAAGAAATCCAGGGTACCCTCAAATCACGAAACCTTTCTTCTTCTTATAAGTGCGCTTCAAAAATAAGAAATCGACCCCCCCCTCACGAAAAATTAACTGTTTCTTAACCAGCGCCGTCGCTGTAGTTCTACTGAGAATCTTACTTTTCATGATCGAAATCAACCTTGTTTTAGAGCGGGGTCAACCCAGAAACCTGACAAATCATTCCCACCGATGTAGAGTTTTCTAGTGGATCACACAGCATCTCGAATTCTGCGGCATCGATGCCACCTGCAAGTGGCGAGCTCTTGCAAGTGATTGGGCACGGCGAAATAAGAACGGCAGGGCACGTAGCTCTCCAACTTCGCGAGGTGTGCACGTTGCTCCTGTGCAGCGTTCGTTTATGTACACCGCAGCAAAGCACCAGCATGGCTGTGATTCAAAGCCGCTCCTCTTTCTCACACTGAGCAGTCTCCTCGTTCTGTTGAAGACAAGCCTGTCAGAACGGAAGTTCCGGCGTCTTACTCCGAAGATCCCAGCATGACCACCCGGGATTTTCCTAGGTTTTCGCCCAAATGACTGCAGAATGATGGAAAACGATTAGAAACAATTAAACAACGATGACAAAAATGAAAGCGACAGTAATGACGATGTTTTGAAGGTCTCCTCATTTTTGAAGATCATGACGATTCCCGCTGTGCCTTTCCTGCAGCCCCGTTCCACCAAATGACGGCAGAATGATAGAACAGACTGAAGGAAAAGGATGCCAACAATAAACATGACGCGGTGCCAATGAATATGGGCAAGATGATGATGATGATGCTAATGATGAAAAACGACGGAACAGTCTTCTAACGTGTCCACAGTCTCTCCATCCAAAGAACCTCACAATGCTATGTGGAGCCATGCGAAAGCAAGGCTTGCACGGTTGTGGCAGGAATCGAGCCTCGCGATGCTCAGCCGACGAAAGGGCTTCCTGCCATTATCTGCCAAAATAGATCTTCAACGGACATCTGCAAACCACACGCGCAAAATCTCACTCGCCCTGGGTCAATTTCTGATGCTGCTCGTCGTGCTTTCGGACACATGTTAGCTGTGATGTCAAATCAGGAGCTGTGGCTGTGCCTGCAACATCTTGCAAACATGTACGCATCCCCGACCCGCATGGTAAACAACGCCTACATGGACGTCTTGTTTCCAAGTCATCAGCACGGAGTCTTCTACGAAAAGGTCTGGGCATGTGGAAGATCCGGATTTACGAGCAAGTCGGATGCTGAAAAACAAATCCTGGATTGCAGTTCTTCGATCTTCCACATCGAGATACAAGGGCATGTGGCATGCCGTGCTCGTGGGTGGTTGCATTGTGGAGAAGAGTTAGAGCAGAGGATTTGAGAAGGCCACCTGTGTAGGAGCCTGGTCCCAAGCCAGGAGCTTCTTGCAGGCGGCGGCCAGTGCAAGCTCCGTATTTCAGAACGTGCCCAAGTAGAATCAGAGATGCGAGACAATTCCACGACGACTTCCGTGGTGTGCTGCAGAGTGCAGGAGGCCCTGGATATCCCTCAAAGGCCTTGCGCAGCGAGCTAAACGTGGGGAAAAGCCCAAAACACTTCCAAAAGAGAACAGAGGATATACCCTAAACTAGGCCCCGGCACGCCCTACCGGCAAAAACCCAAAAACGCCTCGACGTTTCTTCGGACAGTGGGCAGCCACCGGCCCTATTTAAATGCAGAATGCCGCACACAGAAGGTGCACGGTAGAGGAAGACAAGCCCCTTTACGTAGTCCAGGTTGTCCATGTGCCTGCCGGCCTGACCTACCATGACTCAGCTTGAAGGCACATGTCAATGTTGTTGCATTACATTCTTGGAACTCTTGGCAAGTCCTGCAGCTGCTTCAGTTCCAGCTTGTATCTAGGATGTGGCACAGTAAGCACTTCTCCACCAAAGGTGCATCAGCTGGAGTTAAGCTCCACACTGCTGAGAAGCTTCATGTTGCTGCCGGCAGGCTGCAGAGGTTTGCGCTTCCTCCGGATCTTCGGGAAAAGATCGTGTCACGACATATGCTACACATTCTCTGATTCTAAGGCCTGCAGAATTTCAATCTCTAACATACAATTCTGTACATTCTGCCAGCCTCCTGCCGAATTGAGAGCCTCAGTCCGGTCAAGCCAAATCTAACTGCAAAGCTGGCTGCTAGGCTCCTTGCAACTCTTCCTCCAACTCCATGCCTGAATGTCTCCCCACTAGAAAGCGGCAGTGACGGCAAAGATCAGAGGTCCAAACAAGTCATAGCCGACTTTGCTGCAGAAGCTTGTGCCTGCACTGCTAATCGAAATCTCGCATGAAGCATGCTCTGAATGTAATGCACCTGTGGAAGGCTCGGTGAGCCTGCTTCAACTCTTCTCCCATCTTGTTGTTGCCGTCTTTGTACCGCTTCGCTGCGGCAGCCTGCGACATCAAAACGGTACCGACAAAGCGAGGTGAGTGCTGAGTCCCAAGTCCTCCTCGTTCAATTCCGTCTGGAGGTCGCGGAGCTGCGTCTCCAGCTGAGAATGTGAGGCCGAAGCCTGTCACGGGATGGCGATGTGGATCTGTTAGGCAGTGCGGAAAACGGGCTGCATGAAATTGTCCGCCTGCTCCAGCTTCGATCTTAAGACGGCAGATTGCTGCTCGCAGCTTGCTCGAAGCTGTGCTTCTCCCTGAGCGGACCAACATCATGTCTCTGGGTAAGATGCACCGGCCCGGCTTGATGAAGCAAGCGTTAACAGGAAAACGGGTGTGGCGTACCGGGGTCAAGGGCGGAGAAGCCCTTCCAATGGGTGCTGGAGCTGTCTTCAAGCACACGGATCTTTAAACAAATTTTCATTTGCCTAGCACACTCAACCAGGTCCTTATTTGATACGAAAACCTTTGTGGCGGTTTCCTTGGAGGCGAATCTACATTTTGCATGCGTGTGGTCGCCTGTACGAAAAGGTGCTGCAGGTTCTCAGCCATCCATTTCTTAGCGAAGGCGGCGGCAGAGGAACCGTCGTCAAGATCTGGCTGAAACGTGTTCTCTTGACTGCGTACCTCGCGGGCAACTTGACCCCAGCCAAGGGTGGCAAAGGAGATCTGTCGCAGTCCACCCGTGACAAGACCAGGTATTTGCAAGTGCGAGTCTGTAAGTCAAACACATGTCCGGGTGCACCAAATTGTACGGGTTTCTTGTGACCAGGAGCTGTCCCAGAAAAATTGACTGGAGCTATTTAGACGAAGCGGCCAGGATAACGCTGTCCAGAGAGATGTATCTTCACCAGTCTCACTGGCTGCTCCGGATGTTGTTGGACGTCGTCAAGATTCATTCACTGGCAAATCCTGGCAGCGATCTCACAATATTTGTCATCGACCAACGCCCTCTCTGTTGCAAATACCCGCGATACTCATGCAAGGATGCCTTGTCGGACAGCTTTTTTTTGCGCGTGTGTGTACGCACCTGTACACGGCGAGAACTGTCAGAAACTGTCTTCTCCTTTCCATGTGTTCATTTCCCAGGATTGGCCATGACTTGCCATGATTTGTTTCTTGTCCTTCGAAGCATGAGACCTGATGTTGCAGGGCGCAGAAGAACCTTGCAGAGCTCTGCCCATTGAAGCTCTCTGCGATTGTTCAGGATATTGGGGCCGATCACCCTGACGTACCTGGAAACAAGGTGGACAGGACCCGATCCACGTGAAAGTCGAAGCCTTTGGCTACTGTCGAAATTTTCAATTTTCATGCAGTCACGCAGGGCTCAATCTGATTTCCTACGCAGACATGCCGACGTCAAGTCCTGTCTGTCGCTTCTTACATTTACTCTTGCTGAGCAGTGTGCATTTTGCATGTGGATTGGAGGGTTTACTTTGAGTTCATGGGCACGGTGCACGGTGTTATCGTCTGTGTACCTTGCATAGGCCCTTTTGTTGCCGGAACCTCATGCCTTGAACATTTGCAGGGAAATCAAATCCGGCAGACGCGATGCGGTCATGAAGCTGAACCTTCGAAAACTGCGTCTGGGGATGACCAGGCTCTAAATCTCAGCATGGCCAGCCCGGAATACGAGTACTGACTCGAAGCAGACGGCGTGCACTTGTGCAAGTGGGATGGTGAAACACCGCCCAGTTGGATGTGCCCTATGCATGGCCCGACAACGACGATAGGTGTGTGGAGCATCTGCCCCCCGAAATGAAAACTTGAATTCAGCATCTGCTTTCGCAGAAAGTGCTGCTGTTCGTAGTTATGAAACAGAACTTGTCAGCATCCCTCGAACTTAAATCCTACAAGAAATGCTGGATGGCTACGGCTACAGGTATAGACTAGAGACAGTGCCTTCCACATAACATGCACACCGGCCAAGCCCGGGTGTTGTGCTTTTGTTGCGACGTCAAACATCTCGCGTCTCAGGGATCTTTGCATCATCACTCTTCGGGAATAGCTGACTGCCGCAGTGTCCACGACATTAGGGATCTCATTGTCTGCTTTGATTGGCAAAGCTGTGAGCCTGACGCATCTTTTTCCCTCCTTCACACCAGGCCGCCCGGGGGGG
>BGNK01004729.1:37849-48791 GCA_003297005.1 Symbiodinium sp. clade A Y106 | reverse complement strand
TGCGTTGTGATGTGTGCGACTGTGATGTTCAAAGGATTAATGTATCACGACATAACAAAACCAAGAAGCACATAGAGAATTTAGGAATGAACGAAGGGGATTAGTTAATATTATGCATACTAATATGCACTAATCGTTAGGCTTGTAGAAAAGATTGTTGTAGATTGTAGCGTGGTGCAGGGGGCAGGGCGATGGCGGTAAGCAAGGGCAACACGGAATTGATAGTGCCTTGCTCCTGCACCCCAAGCCGCAAGTCTAAGGGATCTAGTTCAGAGTTCGGCCATGCCACGAAGTGTCGAGACTCCGAAATGAAGCACTCAACCCTCCAAACCCGAAAGTCTTGAGTTGCCAGTTGCTCAGATCATCTTCTTAGAATGCAGCACACAAACCTCCAACAAATCCATGCATTGGAACCGGCACGTGAAATGTTGGCGGGCTTTCGGGTGGAAAGCCCGGCGCGCATGTTGAAGGTTGAGGGCTTGAAGTAAAATCTCTTGAACGATGCTTCCTGCAGCACCGAGATGCTTGTGCACAGGTGAGGTTCCGAACCACCTAAATCTCCTAAAACCCCCAAAACGCGGACGAGTGCTCAGGGAAGGAATCCGCGCCTCGAGCAGCAGCACTATCGCAAGCTCAATGGTGCAACACCTGCATCAACGGACGGCAGAGACATTGAGCCCTGAGTTCGGGCGAAGTATTATATCCAATCATATTGAATAACGTATCGTGTATACTGTGTTATAGTTATATTAAAGTATATTACGTCATGTTGTACTATTGTATTATACCATATTGTATTGTAGTGTAATATACTGCATCATGCTATGGTTTATTTTGTATATACCGGACCGGTATAGTATAACTCCTTTTATTGTAGTATGTTCCGTTGTAGTTTGTGTGGAAACATTGTATTGTACTGTGTTATATCTTATACAAGACATAGAAGTAACCATAATGAATCTGGGATCACTGGTCGTGAGGGATTGTAGAGTTGAGATCCTGAGGCATAAACCCAGTCAGCTTGAAAATCTGAGCATCAGCGGCAATCACCCATGCAATGAACATCGGCTTTAGAATCCTTCCTTCCAGCACTTGTTGCAACGTTAGGCAGCTTTCATGTCATGGCCTAGCATTCCCAAGCTGAACCCTGGTACAGTATCTCAGCAGCCGTTCTACTTTACCGTCCATTCCAGGCTTTTGTCTTGGAATAGATCTTGCTGCAGAAAAGATGCCTCTTGCAGGAAATCCAACTCGGGAACAATCATGTAGTACCCTGGAAACCCATGAAGCCCCATTTAAATGACCCTATTCCCTAAACCCTGTTCCTTGCCTCGTCGACTGCAGCGTCGCTTGCGTTCGCATGGTCTTCGATGGGGCTGGCGACCTAGGGTCGAAGCCTTTGTCCCAACCATGGCTCGCTTGGGTCTTCTGGCTCGTCGCCTGGCAATCGGTTTGGGCGCTTTGGGGTTCTGGGGTGTAGAGGGTTTGGGGTTTAAGATTTCGGGGAGTTGGGTTCACAAGGGGGCTTGCGGCGTAGGCGTCGCGGTTAGGATTTTGGAGTTGAGGGCTTTAATGGTTTAGAGCTTGGGGTTTAAAGTCGGCGCTGCCTATAGGTTTTGATGTGGGTGTGCACCCGGGGGTTTTGGGGTTTGGTAGGTTGGTACCTAACTTTGTCCGGTGTCGCCGTAATTCCTTTCGTATTTAGGTGTTGTCGGTTTAATGCGGGTGCTATGTAGTTTTAAGGGGTTTTTGTTGCCGGCTGTAGGTTTTGGGCTTTTGGTTTGCCTCTTGCTCTGGAAGACTGGGTTCACGGCGTTTGGGGGGTTCGGAGTCGGAGCCTTATTCCTGAACAGACCCTGGATGGTACAAAAACCACGGGAATAGTACCGAGAAGCCCCGCGAGGGGATCCCGAAGAGAAGACAGCAACCGGTAACCCTTGTTTTGCCCATGACGCACTATAGACACATGCAACATTGCCCATGAAATCGTAACACCCAACCCAGACCCGGCCCTTGCCGAAATGAACGAAACGAGACACCCTAATGCCTCAGACCTCAGCGCGAAGCACTGCACTTGGTGGGCCAAGGCACTGAACTCAGAGTACGTGCAGCGGAACCCGAGGATTGCGGATCTCGCACCTTAGAGGCGACAGGACCAGATTCGGACTGCAAATGCCAATTTCAGGCTCCTAAACCACTGAGAGTCCAACCTGAATGAACAACACGCCTCAATAAAGCCTTGACCTAAGAGACACCTAGCCTGTACAACAATCATAAAAAGTGCCAGCCAAAAGCGCTTCACCACAAAAAGATGAAACATCTAAACCCCGAAATCTTCTGAACTCTAAACCTGGACCCTGAAACCTCCGTAGCACCCTCACGATTGAAAATTTCGGGACCTGCTGCCCATCGCTCCAGAGATTCATATGCCAAGTGGCTGCTGGCGAAGGTCCCTCAGGCGCCGGATCCTTGGAGCTATTCTCTCACCCTCCGTCCCCTATGCCTCTGGGTCGGTGTGCGGCAATCCTGTATCTAAGGACTTTGAGTGGTAAAGTTACCTTTTACTTACAAGAGAATAATGAAATAGAGCGATCAGCTGATTGCAAAGAGAAAGGAGGGGGCTGGCAGCCTGTTCCGTGATGCCAGTCAACGAAGCTAGCGGAATAGGTGGGAGCTATGGACGCATAGCTCTGTACCTGCAACAAGTTTCACTCGCTTAGCCTTGCAGAAGTTGAGGTATATATCTTCAGCCTTGAGATTCAATGATCATGTAAGCGCATCTTTCTCGATCTTTTGCTCATTAAGACTGTCAATCTTTTGCATCGAAAGGTTTCGAAGGCTCCATTCTATCACAAATACTACTAAAATAAAAAATAATGATGATGGCAGAAGACATGGAAGCAATATGGATGAAGGAGAATGAAGGAGACAACCGGCCTCGACCGGGATCTACATGTGCGTGTGTGTCTATACATATATAGAACTGTAACACAGACATGCATATATGTAGAAAGAGAGAGAGTGAGTCGCATATCTTTTGCTCGTTTATGTACACTCCGAGAGAGAGAGAGAGAGCGAGAGAGAGAGAGAGAGAGAGAAGAGCGACCCAAATCTTCAGCCCTGGCGAAACAAGAGAGCGCACTGCTAAATCCCAGGCTCTCGAACTTCAGCCTTCAGCTTCAAACTCGCACCTCTACATCCTGGGTTTAAATCTGCAGCCTTACAACCCCAGCTCTTCTTCTATATTATGAAAGAAAAAGCGCAACCTCTAACCTGAAATCCTGAGGTACGCCGGCTCAGAACTCGAAACCTTTCAGAGGAGAGAGCGAGAGAGAGCGAGAGAGACAGAGAGAGAGAGAGAGAGAGCCGCAGATCGATGTGCATGCATGCATGTATGTACGTAGGTATGTAAGTATGTATGTACGTATGTATGGTATGTACGTATGTGCGTATGTACGTATATCTGTATATAAGTATGTATGTGCTCATGGGTATGTGTATATAGGTAGATAACATACAGCATACATATGTTTGTATGTATAAACATGTATATAAACACTGCACATGGAACATATCGCTTCGCTCGCTCGCTCGCTCGCTCTCTCTCGCGCTCTCCCTCTCTCTCTCTCTCTCTCTTGCTCTTTGTCTCTCTCGCTCTCGCTCTCACTCTCGCTCTCACTCTCGCTCTCGCTCGCGCTCTCGGTCTCGGTCTCGCTCTCACTGTCACTTTCACTCTCACTCTCACTCTCACTGACTCTGTCTTTATCGCGCTCTCTCTCCCTCTCTGGAACAGGAGAAGTCCCAGAAATGAATTGCGGTTTCGGGGTTTAGGGTTTTTTGGTGGTGCTGTATCCGTAGAAACAGAGCGAGGCAATAACAGAGATGTGTCTGCTCGCAAGTTCGACGGGTCTTTGGCGATCTTGGAAAGTTGGGCGGTTTTGCGGAGGTCGGGGATAAGTGTATTTTTTGGGGTGGTTGCAAGGCTCAGGGGTGTGGGAACATAGGGCTTTTGAGGCTTGTCGGGCTCATGAGTCTGAGGCTTACTGGGATAGTTTAGGGGTCTGTTCTTTCCCATCTTCCGGGGCTTACAGCCAACACTGCGATCTTGTCGAATGCCCCATCTTCGGGTTAAGATCTGAGATAACGCTATCCGGAAATACCTGCGCCAAGGTGCCGGGGCAACCGCACGCGGATTGGGAGCCATGGCTTTTGATTCCGAGGATTCCCCTAAGCACTGAAGAGATTCCCAACAGTTCCTGGCTGAAGAGTATGTTGAAAAAAACACTAAACTCTGCTAGCCCTAGAAACCGATATCAAGGACCTCTTAGTGTGGGATTCGAGGTTCTCTCAAAGTGCGCTTATGCGGAATGGCACTGAAGCTGTAGTAGGATCTGGTGCCTGCGGCAACTATGACGAGATTTCTGTGCCCTGCAAAGTATGGAAGGTATTGCATCTACCGAGGTGATCAGCCCACTCCTCCTAAGGAGGAAGAGCTCTGAGGTGCACCACGGCTTCGGAATCGACGGAGATACGGCTCGTTCCGTCTACACACACGCACACACACACACACATCTCCAAGCTAGGGCATCTTGAAGACTGTGCAGCATACCTGTTGCATGGACAGCTGATTAGCACTAACGAAAAGATCTTCCCAAGCCCTGCGTGACGACTTACAAACTCCACTGAAGAGAAACTCTAGACACTCAGCACGCTCCAGGGCTGTTTTCAGAATCTTACGGCTTAAACACTGCTTAAACTTAAACCCTAAACCCCAGTCCCATCTTTTCTGCTTGCATTCCCAACACGTCAGAGTCATTAACACCACGGAGGCCGAAGCAGGCGGAGGCTGACCAAAGAAAGCAACGAGGCCGTAACTAGGCCTTTGGGGGTTTAGGGGCTTGGGCTTCGAGGCTCCTTATGATAAGAATCCGACTCTTTAGACCCCGACTCTTTAAACCCCAGGCGGGGGAAAAATCTACATCCTGAACCCCGAACAACGAACTGTACACCCCAAGCAAGCTGTGAGTCTGTGAGGAGACTGCCTACAAAGCACCAAAAGTGGCTGCCGGCACTCAATATAGAACGGGGTTTAGGTGGAGGGACCAAGGTACAAGATTTCAGGGTTGAGGGGTACCGTGCTTGGGTTTGGAGCTTTCCACCTGGGATCTTTTGGGATCTTTGTTCAGCCGCCTAGCCGAAGAGCCACCGCAAGTCCACTCGGATGTTAGCTGCGGGACATCGGTCCAGGGTTAACAACCGGGGCTTTAGGGCTTCAGGTATGGGTCGGAATAAATAGAAGTACCGGATGAGTTCGAGGTTCGCTGAGCCTGCGTGCACTTTGCCAGGAAGGTCTTCGATTTTGAGATTAGATTTGTGGACACACGCACACAGGCCAACTCAAAGGCGCACACAGACGCAAACACACACTTTCGCGTCGATGTTGCGTCAACAAACGCTGCTCTTTTCAATATGATAGTCAAGGAGTCAAGTTCTATCGTGTTTTCGTGGAAACCTTAACGAAACCCTTGCAAACCCCATAGATGCCGAGGCCTAAGTCGGCAACATCTTCAGAGGTCGCTCGGCACATGCGTAGCTCTAAGAGATAGGAAGAAGAAGCACCCTAAACCGCCTAAACCCTAATTATAAACCCGAAACCCTAAACCCCAAGCTTTAACCCTAAACCATACATCTTTAGCCATCATGTATCGCCCAAATTTCTGGGCACTTGTATCCATTCGTATGACAACTCCTGGACTTCATGTGCTGCTTGGGAACCACTCTAAGCCCATTGACTCAGGGCACCTCTCGCCTCTAAACCTTGTAGGCTCAAAACTCCAAAGCTGCGCCTGAACCCTACACTCTAAGATTTTCGCTTAACCCTGAACGACCAGGAGCACGCAAGGGCACAGGGCCACTCCACAGAATAGCTAGAAATGCGGCCGCAGCCGCGCAAGGAGCTCTTCTCGTTGCGCCGGGGGCGGGAAGGAAGTCGTCTTAGCTGCGGGGTTTCAGAAGGTTTCACAAGGAGCTCTATGGGTTTCTGTGCGGGTCGTTTCCAGGTTTTGAGAAAAGTGTTGGGGGAACGGGTTTAAGGTTCAAGTTTTTCCGCTTGGAGGGCAGAGGGTAGGGCCGATATAATTTAAGGACCACAATACAGGCATTTTGGGATTATGGCTTGCGGATGTTTGCGGATAAGAATGCACATGCAAGGTCCAGGCCTGTAAACCTCAAACCGCAAGGGTGTAATCGAAGCCCCTGGCATCTGGATTACAGAGAGAGACTACGGACATAGTTTGGGGGAGTTCTGACCCTGGTCAAAGTTGCCGATGCTGACTTCTCCAGCTGATGTTTGGGGCTTGGGGCTTCGGGTGTCGGGCTTAGAGTTTACAGAAGAGCACCAGGACTAGAATAAGGTTTGAGAGTCACAGTAAAAGACACATGAGGCAGGCTGACTGCAAGCGGACGGACAGAACATCAAGGAGCGAAGCCGAAGCAATGCAAAGGCCCTGGTGCAAATCCTGCAGATACAGTTGGAAATTATTTAGGCCCCTATATTAAACCCTAAATCCCTAAACCCTAGGCCCTAAACCCCTAAACCCTAAACAGCTCCTGGAAGCCCCATTCTGAGCTCTCCGCGGGCAGTCTTTGGCTACGCAATCCTTCGAGCACCTCCAGGAGAAATGCCACGAGGAGCTAAGTCCAAAGCTTCATTGTTTGGGGTTTAGAGTGGGAGCTCTGAGTTTTGTTCTTGAACTGTTGCTTCTGGGGTTTGATTGGACTGTAGGTATACCTTTACCCCAAACAACCTACCTTTTTTGGGGACTTATTTCAAGAAATCATATTAGAGCCCATTTCTTAGGGAACCCTAAAAAGGTAGGTTTTCTGGGGTCCAGGTAGAGCGTGAGGCTCGGGGCGGTGAAGGCTTCAGGCTCCGGGCTTCTCGGCGTTTCCAATTCCTAGAGCCGGTCTAACTTTCGGCTACTATAAGGGACCTATAAGGGCTACTATAAGGGACCTATAAGGGCTACTATAAGGGACCTATAAGGGCTACTATAAGGGACCTAAAAGGGTAGTATAACAACGGGGCCTTAAGAATTAGAATAGGGTTTCGGGGCCCATTAGACTATGATTATAATGAGGAACCCCCACAATAATGTTGGTACTTATTCAGGCCCCTTTAGTAGAACCGGGCAACCACAGGTGACTACTAGGTGCCGATATCTTGTTAAACATCGGTTCTTCCATTCAAGATCTGTGTGAAGTCGTTCGACCACCAGTAGTAATGGTTATTCTGATAATGGAATCACAAGAAATAAGGACAGTATAGTAATCAGCACCCTCATCAACACCGACCCGAAAACCTCACAACATCTAAAACTGAAGCCTTTTAAAACGACGTCCTTTCCCTGCCTCGTCGTTGATCCGGCCGTCTCCCAGAGGCGTGGCCTCTACGAAGAGTGACTCTAGAGCTTTTCGAGGGCTTTTTGGGCTTTTTTCGAAGTAGAGCATTTGCCAGTAAGCATTGGACTCGCAGAAGTTCACAAGTCACTTTGGAATGGCATGAGCAGCACCACTGTGTAGCGGAAGCAGCAATAAGAGCAAGAAGAGGCGAAGCGAAAAAAGCTGACGAGCACGCTTGCTGTTGTCGTCTTTGTTGATTTTGTTGTCGTTGCTGCTGCTGTTGCTGCAGCTGGGGGGATTGCTGCTGTTGCCAGCTGCTAGTGTCGTCGTCGTTGTCGTTGTTGGTGGTGGTGTTTCCGTGGCTTGCCATCCCTCGTACATTTTACAACTGCGGCGATCAGCACCGCATCTTCATTCATAGTAGCCTAGCTAGCATTTCGGGCACCTGGCTTGCGCGCAGTATACGCCGGCCCCATGTGTCGGAGCTTCGCATGTCTTCCCCTGCAGAGTCAAACTCGGAACCCCAAGGCTATCGTCGGCTCTAAGAGCCTGTCATGCAGCTTACTTCAGGCTTCGAGCCACATACCCAGAAGCTCCAGATACACGCAGGCAGCACAGAGTTCGATAGTTCGACAGGCCTCTTTCGCTACGTGCAGGATGCCTGAAAGCAAGAACCAATACCAAGTGTTGCATACATCCAGAGCTATCTTACAGCCTAACGTAAAGCCTCAGTCGCTATCTTTATGTCGGCGAAGTACTTGTTCAGAGAAGTTCACTAGACCCCTTGAACCGTGAAGACCCTGAGAAATCTGGCAGGGTGTATGGCTTCTCGGGTTCAGCACCTCGAACCTGAAGCCCTAAACATATGCCCAAGAGGAGGATCCCCCGAGGTGTAAAACTCTTGTGAACCTTAAAACCGGCGATAACAGAGCATGATTTGGTGGTCGGGGAAGGCAGAAACTCTACCTTGGGTAACTTTGGAGCCTGAAGCTTTCGCCGCTTGGCAGGCAGGCCGCCTGCCGTACGGTTGCTTGGTGGGGGTTCAGGCCTGAATGACCTTCGGAGTTGTGGAATACTGGGTTCTCTCAGACCCTGATATACATCCGAATCCTTCTTTGGGTTTTGAGACCCCTCGCGGGCCGTGTACCCGAAGCCCGAGAGGAATGCCTTTGGTTCAGGGATTGGGGGTCCTCAAATCCTAAGCCTCAAACCCTACAGAAAAATCCTGTGCAAGACGACCCCAATGCTAATTCATGTCCCAGTGCACTGTATGCATGTAGGAAATTCATGCCTGGAGCCTTTTACACTTAACCTCAAGACCCTTAATTCCTGTCTCTTCTCATAAACCTGCACATGGCACCATTTTGGGATCCCTTCAAGGATCTCTTAATGGAACCCAACGAACTTTAAACGCCTTAAACCAATGATCCGGACACCTTCGGCGGCCGTCACGCTCTCCACCTGCCCATAGCGGTGAAAGTCATGTGGGTAGTTCTCTAAATTAGGGTCCCTTTTGAGGTCCTGTTTATGGTGCCGTACCATATTTGGGACCTCAAAAGGGGCCCTCATTTAGAGAACTACCCACGTACCATAACCTTTGTTGGGTGCGCGTTCGAGAATTAAGGGCTTCTCTGCGTCAAGCTGGCTGGGTCTAGAAGTTTCAACATGTATGACATCTGGGTTCAAAGGGAAATGTGCCGTGCTGCCAAAGCTAGGCCAAACACCTCGGATCTGAAAATCTGCAAAAGTTGCCAGTGGCCAGCCGCCATGCAACACAAATCACCATGGAACACATCTGCCAAGTCTTACTGCGAAGGGTCTCCTTGATTTTTTGAAACTTTAAATATCGGCAGTTTCGCAGCAAAGGGACCCCAGCTTGGAGAGCCACCGTTGCATCTTATGACACTCCATGGACCCGTTCAATGTGCGCAAGCTAGGGCTCCATAGCAGGCTCTCTTCAAGCACGCGCTATGACATGCCTGTATAAGTAAGCCTGTATTATATGAGCCCATCTCAACCCTAGACCCTAAACCCTGAACCCTAAACCCCTAAATCCTAGACCCAAACCCTAAACCCTACGCAACGCCCACGCAGCACTCAAAGTCTCAGCTTCACGGCCACCTGCATCCCAAGGCCCAGGGACATCCATGCGAGATCACCAACGCCTCCGTGGGATGGGCCGACGCGGTTCAAGAAGTAAGGTCTTCCGTGTTTCTAACAGTAGGTTCGGGGCCCTGGAGGTTTCACGGTTGGCTCGAAAAGCCTGAACCAAACGGCCGAAATTACCAAACCCGCTGCGAATCCACTGTTCAGGCTGTTCAGGGCTTTGCACTGACAGCACGTGACTCTTTGGGGGTGGGTAGTTGCTTTACCCACGTTGTGGTTGAGCTGTGTTTTGCTGAGACTAGCGAAAGCGAGCTCACGGTCTTAAATCATACAGCTGTATGCCCTAAACTCGAAGACCTGTGACCCAATCCAATGGCAAACGAGGCGCAGCCGCAACAACAGCGATTGCGTAATTGCGGCGATGTTGAAACTTTGGCGGACTCTTCTCGTGTTGGCAATGCCAATTGGGTTGGCAATGTTCGCAGGGGGCGTTTCCGATGCACAACGACATCCTCAGGGGCATGCCCGCCTCTTCACAAGTCCTCGTGGCAATTGAGATTAAGCGACAAGGTATGTCATTAGATTGTTGAGTACTACTACTACTACTACTACTACTACTACTACGACTACTACTACTACTACTACTACTACTACTACTACTACTACTACTACTACTACTACTACTACTACTACTACTAGCCCCCCCCCCCCCCTACCAACCACCGGGCGCCTCAATCCATCNCCACCTGGCGCCTCAACCCATCGTCATCGTCATCATCAACGAAAATTATATCTGCAGAAGATGCAGGGGCTCAGGCCCCCTATCTGTGACAGCTGCAGAAGTTGCCGATGCTCACTTGCTTTAACTGTCACAGATGCAGGGGCTGAGGCTCCCTATCTGTGACAGCTGCATAAGTTCCCGAGGCTCATTTGCGTCAACTGTCACAACCNCAGCTGCAGAAGTTGCCGATGCTCACTTGCTTTAACTGTCACAGATGCAGGGGCTGAGGCTCCCTATCTGTGACAGCTGCATAAGTTCCCGAGGCTCATTTGCGTCAACTGTCACAACCCGTGAAGTTGCTGAGGCTCAAGCCCCAAAACTGCGACAGCAACTGGAGTTGCGGATTCGACGGGGAAGAAACTGCCAAACCACAGGTGGTCGGATAGTACGAAAACACTATAAATACCGTGGAACACTCAGGTGCTGCCAAGAAGGTTTAAACACTCCCAAAACCTGAAGCGCGACATCTTCTAAACATCAAAAACAAAGATGCCAGCTGTACATGGGAGAGGCTCGCCAACACCCTTAAAGCCCAGACCTCACCGTAGGAGGGTTTGTCTTTGAAGTGGTGAGTGGTGTTCGAGAAGCTGCCTGTACGTCATCATGCCACCCCCCACCCCCCCCCGGAAGCAACAATGCTGCTAAAGAACGGTG
>BGNK01004729.1:16833-37774 GCA_003297005.1 Symbiodinium sp. clade A Y106 | reverse complement strand
CCCCCCCACCCGCCCCCCCAAAGCCAGTCCAGAATCGACTACTACTACTACTACTGCTACTACTACTACTACTTCTGCGACGACGACGACTTGTCGTAATCTAAATAATAAGAACAAGAATACCAATAAAACCACTACTACTACTACGACGACGACTACTACTACTACTACCACCAGCTGCCGGGCCACCAAAGTTGCAATGTACAAGCTGTTCCTGTGTCTTGTCCAGTGGGCCTCCGAGGGCGCGCACAGCATGGTCACAAGCTGCAGAGAGGATGGCGATATCTCCTGGGCTTGGGGTCTAGGGATATATGATATGGGATTGTAGGGCTTATGGTGATAGGGTTATCGGGCTCTAGTTTTAGGGTGGGATGCCTTTTGAGACTCTCAACTCTCAAGGGCTCTCTCCGAAGCTCTCTCCCTGTCCTCGGCGCATCTCGCCAGGGGAGGTGGGGGGCCAGAGCGGCTTGTTAAAAGTTTGGTGTGGAAACTTCTCCAAACAGAAACGGAACCCAGGAAGCTTGAAGAGTGCTGGGTTTCATACTCTCGAGAAGCACGAGAGCAGAGAGAGAAGCTCAATGCCAAAGGCGAGGAGAAACGGAAAGGAGCACACCAGCACACCACCCCCATCCCCCGGTCCCCCACCCCCGAACCTCAATGCCTGGCCTAATCTTCAAACCTCCTACGCCCCAAGTCTCACACCTACCATGGCCGTCAGGACCTAGATGACTTAAACCCTAAGCCTTGTACCTCGACCCTCCTTAACAGCACAAACCACACCTGAACTTCAAGAACCAACCCACTCCCTCCTGCAATAGAGCCATACATCCCGAACCCATAGCCCGGGGTTCAGGAGTGGGATTAAGGGGTTGCAACTTACAGTTAACGGTCTCTGAACCCGAGACCTCCGAAAAAAAAAATCTCCGAAGCTCGAAACCCTAAACCCTAAACACTAAACCCCTATAAGCCCTAAATCCTAAACCCCGAAACCCTAAACCCATGAACCCCTAAGCCCCTAAACCCAGGGACCAGCCTCCTTCTAAAGCTGCTCGACGGAGCGCCTGCGGCAAACGACCCTAAAATCGATTTCTTGGTTTCGGCTTTGGTTCCGTTAGGGTCGAGATCTACCAAGGCTTAGAGCGCCCTTGAAGTTTCCGGATTATGTCTCAAGCTGTGATAGGGTAAAAGGAGCTCAGTATGGCGAGCTTGGGGCTTGAGAGAAGCGTTGATGAGTCGATGAAGCTCACGCGACCCAGGGTGTGAATTTGTTTGTACTTGGATTTGGAGATTTGTCAACCGTAGCAGTCTTGGTTGATTGCGGAAGCTTCTTTCGGAACAGGTTCCGTTTGGCTCTTGACAAGAACTTCTGCATTGGGTTGGCCAGACAATGCCGGTCTCAAGCCTCCCGGATGTCAGGACAGCACTTCCGGATCTACACGCACGTGGACGGTCCTCACTACAATGAACTCCGGTCGATTCTAAGCCAGGAGCCGTAAACCCTATTATTACTTAAGTGGACCAGGTAGCAGGCTGAGGAGCCCTCCAGAGTTTCAAAGAGCACCCATGGCTTGTCTATGCGGCCCTGGTACCGAAGATATGGCAGATAAGGAGTTCGAAATCAAGCAAACTGGAGTTTGGGGCATAGAAAACTTAAACTTCCCTTGCTGTGGGATCATAAAGGGAATACTGGACTACTTTACCAGAGGCACAAGAGGTACCAACTCCACCAGCTTACTGCCTACACTCTGAGATGCCCCACTACTTTTCCAAAGCCCCAAATGTTGCAAGTACAACCCAGACCCAGAAGAAGAACGCAAACACCCGAAATCCTGAACTCTCAAACCCCAAAACGAAACCCTGAACTCTACCGGGACTATCTAAACGCCAAGCCCAGAACCCATTAAGGTTCTGAGGAAGTTTTGGAAAGGCAGCAGCTGCCTCCGCCAAGGCAGCCAGCAACAGCGCTGAGCGTGGGCTGCCTTCGAAATCTGGCTTCCAGAAAGGGCTGTAAGAAGGTTTGGGGTTTAGGGGTTGGGAGGTCATTTACGGTGGAAAGTTTAAGTTTTCTGGGTTTAGGGTCGACAACGGAGGAGCCAGCGTTCCAGGCTCGCGGCCCAAGCTATGGACTCCATGAGGTGAGTGTAGACGGACAACCCTCTGAAGTGATTCGGGTGGTCTTCATCTTCTTAAGAGAAGGAGGCAAATCAATCAAGGGGCCGAATGAGCGTCCCGAAAACCCGAAGAGCAATGGCCAATACCAATGAAAGTCAGCCTCTCAATAAACACGGGTTGCGACAAGGTAAAGGCTTTAGAAAAGCCCTGTTAAAACTGAACTTTGGTCCCAGCACCCTGCAGCTGCGCAAGGTAGCAAGCGAAGGCTGCATCCGGTCGCAATGCGGGGCACAGCACCTTCCAATCAGTTGAAGTGGGTCAATGTGCAGCTCATTCTAGCACCTCGCTAGACATGGAATAAGAACATGACCAATCATCAGAACCATAATTTTCTATCGTGTTCCGACATCATGCCATAGGCTGCTGATGATGTCTGATCTAGGCCCTGAATCTAGGCCCGGATTGGAGCATACCACATGAAAGCTGAAAATTGCCTTACTGTGCTAACTGTACTGACTCTCTCACTATGAGTATGTAGACATACTCTCTATATGTATATATATATATATATGTAGATAGATACTTAGTTAATTATAAATACAGAAAACAACATAATACTGTGTATGTATGGACCACTATGATATACCGCAAGATACCCCACAAGCCCTTAAACCCAAACCTTAACCCTACTCTAATGCTTTTAAGTTGTCCCCGGGCCAATAGGGTCGGTTCGGGAGCAGCGCTGCCGGAACTTGGAATCCCAGCCCTCGCATCCAAAATCCACATCACAAAGGCTGGGCATTTTTTGCGGATGCTAGCAAACGGGAACGAGGGTCGCGCTCGATTTGGGGGGGCTTCTGTTATTACACCTGCTAGGTACCTGTCCAGAAGTACAGTAATAAGAACCTTGCGGTGGGCCAAAGAGCCCAAACTGTCGGACACCCCCCTCCCTCTCGAGCAAAGAAAATGATGAGAAGCCCTTGCAAAACCTAGCGGACCCCTAATAATGAAGCCCCAGAAAGTAGGGATATTCCTTTAAAATGCTTGTGCTGATGTCCTTTGTGGGTCCCTATGGGCACCTCCTCGACAGCCCGTGGACCGAGCCGGGCCAGGCAGAAAGCCTGACTCAGCATCAAGGTCGAAAAAGCAAAATCCTAAACCCTGAACACTAAAAACCCTCAAACCTTTAACTCCAAGCACAGCGAAAAAAACACATCTTCAAACCCTGAGAACTAAACCCGAACCCTAAACCGATAAACCTTAAACCAAGAACATCTGAGAACTAAACCCTAACCCCTCCCCCTACCCCCTACCCCCTACCCCCTACCCCCTACCCCCCCGCCTACCCCCTAGACCTGAAACCCGGAACGTTCTTCCAGCCAGAGCTCTGCCCCGGCTGCTGTGCGAAGCGGAGGGCGCCTTGAGAGCACCGCGCGAAGGAGCCGAAGTGCCTCTGAAGGCCGGGTTGCTTTAGGGTTTTAGGGGTTTAGGGTTTAGGGATTTTAGGGTTTAGGGTTTAGGGTTTAGGGTTTAGGGGTTTAGGGGTTTAGGGGTTTAGGGGGTTTAGGTGGTTTAAGGGGTTTCGGGTGTTTAGGGGTTCTGGGTTTAGGGGCTTTGGGGTTTTAGGGCTTAGGGGGTCTATCGGGTTTAGGGTCGACAGATTCCTCAGCTTTCCTCATTAGAGTTATATCGGAGTATACCCCAAAGCCCTCAGAGCAGTGGGCTTTAGTGTTTACGGCTTAGGGCTCTGAGTGGCCCAAGGCAGGTTCATAAGCAAAAGCCTTTGGGGTTGAAGATAAGGCTTTGGCTGAAAGTTTTAGCAGGTTTCGAGGCCTTTACGAACACGCCCCCTCCCCCGATTTTCAAAAACCCTAAACCCTATGTAAACGCTGAACCCTGAACCCTAAACCCAGAGCCTTACAGGTTTACCAGCCTCCATGCCCAACTCGGGGAGCCGAATCGCGTTGTTACGCACCATGCTGGCCAGAAAGCCTTACAGCTCACGTTGCAGGGTTGTTGTTTTTTGAACTCCTTTTTCCATCTGCAGACAAGTCTACATCTGAAAGGCCACCCTACGGCCAGGAGATGGTTGGGGTTTAGATGTTAGGGTTGCTTGAGGGTATATGGTGGACAGCCTAAGGCCTTCAGGCTATGGCACCTTGGGTTTAGGGTTTAAGTTTACGGGTTCACTTCATACTTTCTAGGGTTTAAGTTTAGAGGTTTAGGGCGTGTGGCCTTGAGGTTGTAGGACGGTTCAGAAACTTAAAGGCTTGACTTGGAGCTGTGCGACTCAACAGCCCTCAAGCATGCCGGCTAATTATGGTTTACTCGGAACAAAAGCAAACACAAATGGTTCCGATAATCGTAAGGCACGAATAAGCATGGTTTTCCTCGCAAGAATGGCATGCAGTATACAACATGAAGAGATGATCGTGCTGGTAGACAAGGATCTTAATCCTGAAACCTTGCACCCAAAATCTCACAGCCAACGACCCATATTCCTCAATGCCCTATATCGTACACTGCAGACACAATCTGCGACAAGTCGCCCGCGGCTGTGCGGCTAATGCTATCTGCTGCAACCTCCTGCATGCTCTCGCCTCGGGATCAGGGTCCAGGATGTGTGAGAGTGCGGCTACGGCTTCGGATGGGATTGAATTCTTTCAAGCAGAGCTGGACTTGGCTCTGGCTTCGGAGGTACTAACAAGTTCCGAGGTCCTAACTCACTCCTGAACTTCCTGGTCATGCTCTGAACGCCAATCGCCCTGTTCCGACCCCGTTGGCCCTTCCGGTACTTGGTCACACAAGCCCCATGCCTACAGACCCGCATGCTGAATATCCCGAAGCCTCCAACCCTAGTCGAAATACTCATGCAGTACACAGACTTACAGTACGGTGCAGAGTTTCTGGCTGCAGCACGCATGTCAGAACGGAAATGACGGCACAGGGACCATGCGGCACGAAGGCAACGATCGCCAGCACCGCAGCTACTTTGTCCAAGATAATGGGCAGAAAACAAGTATCGAGAAGAAGAGGAAACTATCAGCCAAAGTCCCAACCCTGAACCCTAATATCCCGAAGCCTATACTTGAAACACAATACCTTCAAACCTAGAAGCATAAATGCTCCAAAACATGTATCTCCGACCCGGAAACCCTTAAGCCTTAAACCTGAAACCAAGAACCCTGCACACCTGAATCCTCAAAGCCCGTGAGCCTTAAACACGTAACACCGTTGAACTATGCAGTCACACTAAGCTAAAGCTCAAAAGCACCCCGATGCCACAAAACCTGGACACTTAAGCCCCAAAAACGCCTTCAACAGAAACACACGAGCCCCAAAACCTAAAAATCTGAAATCTAAACCCAAACCCAAAGCCTGCAACCTAAAAACCCAAAACGCTCCGATCCGGGCCAGGCCTTGCTTGACCTCCGGGGCATCGCTGGGCTCACTGCGGCTCTTGAGGCAGAGGACCAGGGCAGGAACGAGGCAGAGGTGGAGATACCTTGTTTTTTTGTAAGTGCATCGGCGGGCTTAGGGTGTAAGGTGTAGGGTTTAAGGTAGGGCTGCAATGGGTTTCTGGCAGGCTTTGTAATTTAATAAGGTGTGTATCGATTTGTAAAGGCGTAACTCATGCTCGGGAAGGCTTCAGTATGGGCGGGGCCGTACTGTAACAGTTAGAATAGCTCGATACCTTAGAACCCTGTGAACCCTTTCGGTGCGCCCATACACCAGTATGAAGGGGGAGGGTGTCTCAAGGGGTCATTTGGGCTTTGATGCTTTGCGCAAAACTTTTCAAATCTCAGGGATCATGTTACAACAATAACCCAGACATGGACTTCAAAGGAACACACAAAAGAAGGCTGCGAGAGGTGCATCCGAGACTCCCAGTCGAGTTCACATGGGGGGAGACCGTGATTGCCCTCGGCAGCTGACTGGTCTGACTGCAAGGGGTTTAGGGGTTGAGGGGTTTAGGGGTTTGCGGTTTAGGGGTTTAGGGTTTAGGGTTACCAAGGAGGCTGGAAAGCGCCCTCCAAACCCGTGTAACCAGAGTCGAAGTTCTGAGTGAGTGAGTTGTGGCTTCTCGGGCTTTCGGGAACAGGGTTGGATCTTCCTCCAAGGGCCCGGAATCCGAAAACATGCTTGCTTAGATTTCATGAATTGGGGCACATTGCAGCGGGAAGCCTTTACTTGCGGATCAGGGTTCCCGGTTGAGACGTTTCGGGACAAACGCCCCTGGCAAAACAGTCCAAGGCACTCCAGAATCCGCAGGAGCAGCAGCAGCTCCGACGGGGTTGCTGCAGCGGCCACTCGCTGTGGCCTGGTCGGCAGGGCCTTTGGGGCCTAGAGCCTTGAGGGTTTTGGGAGTCGGTCAGCTGTGGCATTTGGGGTTTGGGATGACGAGTTTACGTTTCGGATGGCAATGTTATGGTTTCGTGCTTCCGGTCTATGCAAAACTTACCTGAAGGATCGTGGGCAGTTCTAGGTGGAGGTTGCGGGCTGAAAAGAACCCCGAAACCTGTGTAAAGCTTATAAAGCCCTGATCAACACCATAAAACACCTCGCACAAATCCGTAAACTCCTGTAACCCTTGCGCCAAAGGTGCACGTGGTGCGCCAGGAATTCCGCCAGATGTGGCGCCAGGGGAGCGAAGGAATCCGAGGCGACGTCTGCTAGCGTGGCGGCATGTTGCGGCCTCCTGGGTTACGTTTGGGAGTTTATTGGCAGTCTCGAGACCGGAATAGTTGCACGAGGGATTGAAGGTATGCTTCAATATGTGCATATTGGGCTTTTTAAGCGGAAAGTATTGCTGATTGGTTAGGTCCGGTTCTTCTGAAGTTTCATCGAGGGTTGCCGTCCCTAAAGCTTGAGTTGAGAGTAATATAGGGGCCTGAATAATTAGAATAGGGTTTTGGGCCCCCTTGTACTATAATTATAATAAGGAACCCCCGAAATAGTACAGGTATTTATTTAAGCCCCTATATTATGGGGTTTTACGCTTCGCAGCTTAGCACTGAAGGTTCCGGACTGTTCTGCGTATTGGTGGTGCCTAGTGTGCAATTGAAGTTCCAGGTCTAGCTTGTTGTCTAATGGGCTTGTCGATCTACGCAGACTGTAGGGCATGCAGCTTCATGCTGTGTTATGGTACGGCTTACGTGCCATTCTGGTTGAAGCTACAACTGCATTGTCCTGCATAAAGGTATCTTATTCTGACATAAGGGTCGTTGGCATGTAGCTCTGTGACCTATCACAAACATCAAACCCCAATTTACCATACAGTATGCATGCTGCTAAAGCAAGTACAAAGATAGACATCTCAGCTCCGATTTAGCTTCAGTGCAGACCTGCTGATCCCCAGCTAACCCACCCACATAGCGAAGAACAAATGCTTCCCCCACAGTCCATGATATAAATATAACTGGAAAATGTCTCAAGACCCTGTTCAAACTATTGGAATCGTAGGACCAAGACACCAAATTCTGGAAAAAGATCCGAACTTCCGCGAAGCTGCGTCGCCATGCCGCCCTCTAGGACTTGCACCGTCCGCAGCAGGCGCTGCCGCATCTCCTGAACCGACTCGACCTCTCTAGAACCACCGTTTAGGGTTTAGGGAAGTTACGGGTCTATTGCTGTATCAAAATTCCCTGACAAGAACACCAAGAGGTGCGTTCTGGTGGGTGCAAAATGCCCATGTATCCATCCACAGAGAAACATCCACAAATGCTAAATCACCGGATGTGGCCTCGCAGTGGAACGCAGAGATGTTGCTCTAATCGACATGCTCTACAGCACAGGCTGGCTTTGAGGTATCTAGCATAGGTGGACTTTGCTACTCATCGCAGTAATTTACAAAAAAGGCTTTGGCGTTAGGGCCTGGGTTTTGGGTTTGGTGTCTCGGCTTGGGCCTGGGGGTCTTCGATGAAACCCCATGAAATCCCTCTCCCACTGGCCGTCGTCATCTCCCGCGCACTCGGGCGTGGCGAACCCGGCTCCGGCAAAGTCCAGGGCCTACCGCTGAATGCATTGGGGGAGGACAAACAGCTTTACTGCAGGGTTTAGGATTTAGGGTGTCGGACAAGGGTGTTTTTAGGGCCTTACAAGGGTTTCTTCATGGGCCTTATGTTGTAAGGGTTTCAGGCTTTAGAAAGTGTTCTGAAGGTCCTGCTAAGCGGACAGTTAGGAATACTCTTCCGGTCTGTGGATCCTTACTAAAATTGCGGAACCTTCCTTCTGCAGCTGCTGGGATGCTACATTTTCGTTGATGTGGCTTGTAAAGTTCAAGAGGTGTGTTTCTCGTATCGTAACTCCTCTTTAGGAAATCAGACTAGGTACCTGCATTTTTGCTTCTGATTTCTGTTTAATGTCATCATTACATTTCCTGTGCTCTGTTACATCTGCTAGAATAAGAAACAGCCGCAACTTCGTTAGATTTCGGAATCTTTGCATCGCTTGCAGCTGCTAAGCATTGGCGGCTAACATATCATCATGGGGAGTATAGTTCCTTGTTTTGCTTTTCTGGCTGCTGGAGACTCCAAGCTCAAAGGGCGAAACCGAGCTCAAGGAGACATGGTCCTTTGCTCAAGAAGAGATAGGGGTACATAGGGGTCCCTGTGGCTTTGGGTCGCAAGCGCCAGCTGTCTTCAGAACGCCCACGCTGACAAGGCCGGAAGCTGGTTTGGCTTCGAAGGTACAGAAGACCAGTAGTAGAACGATTCTAAAGGAATTGGTATTGCAGTGGCTTCCTTGGTGGGCAACAATGTCTTTGTACTAGGCTTGTCCTCGTACCGTCTCTGCCTTCGCCATATCCTTGCTGGAATCATTGAGCTAGCATTACGTCCAGCATGTCTTCTGAGTCTTCTGCTAGAACGGATTCGGGTTGAAGAACAGGCGTTGTGTACTCCCCATATCTGTGCACCGAACTCAAGAACTCTGCAATGGAAATTGCCAGGGCCCACGCAAATCCTCTTCCAGTCGAGGAACCTGCATCAAGGAAACCTGAATTCTAGCGTACTCCTGTACAACAGCCCGGATACTGACAGATGCGACGCAGATTCTTTCCCTTAAACCGGAGCCTGCACAGCTTATACAAGCGTGTACTGCGTGTACATACTTTGTATATAACACACTGTGCTTCAACAGCCTGCTATAGCTCGCACACACTCCTGTATCAAGCGACATTCCTAGACCCTCGAGCCTCATGCCCCAAACAAAAACCGCTTGCTTCCTCCAGGAGGCTTACGATGTTGGGATTTGACCACGGGGGCTTCAACCGTACCACCACAACAAAACCACCGGCCTCACGAAAGCCATGGAAGTCACAGGCTTGTCAACGTCCGGGTGCCTTGAACTCGCCCTTTTCCATCAACGCCACCGTGCTGAGGCATGGCGATGGTTTCTCCTCTCTCCTGGGGCTCTGTGTTTGGAGATTCAGGCTTGCAGCTTACAGGGTATTAGAATGTCGAGTTTGGGGTGAGGGCTCGGGTTCTATCCACAGTAGGGTCCAGGGTGTTGAGGTGCTGAGTTTAAGATTGACGATGAGAAGGCTGCGCCGAAGAATCGCGTTTCCAAGCAACCCTGAGCCCTGAACCCTAAACCTTGAAGGGAATGGCTGAAGGTTTGAGATCTTACGATGCTAACTGTTGGAGCAGTAGGAGGCAAACGGATCTCCGATACCTTGGCGAGGCATTGTGAAAAAGGTTCCTGCGAAGGCTGGCCTTCTTGAAGCTCAACTCCGTCCCAACTTAACAGACGCCTATGCAGGATGCATAGTGCATTACTATTGTTAATACTATCAAAAGCAGCCTTAATCTTAGTTAGTATTGGTATCAAAGTTATTCATTATTGCTACTATTAATATTGGTGCGACCTAGGAAGGCTGGCACTGGTCTGAGCGGTAAGATGTGCTGTTGACCGGTGGAAGTTCCAGGCCCGAAGCAGACATGAGGTTGCCGGCTTGATAGCGCGCGTCGGCATCCGCTTCGGCTGTGCAAGTTTAGGGATACTTGGTGTCGGCTGTGGCTTGAGGGATTCTGGGCAGGCGAGTTCGAGTTTAGTAAGGCTTGGAAGTTCAATGTCAAAGGAATGCTGTATCCTAAACCCAGTCGGAGTCATGTACCCAGCACCGGTCGGCACCGACCGACTTCTCGCCACCTTGAACCCCAAACCAGACATCCGAAACCCTAAAACCAAAGCCGAAACCGAACCTGAAATCCAAAACCAAGTCGCCGCTTGATTTGGTAGGAGGACTTCTGCAGCTCTGCAGAAATGGACACGAGCCTGTCGTGCCCGGGTGCGCCTCACATGGTTGAACGATTTTCGAGTTTTGGGCCTGGGGTTTAGGATTTAGGGTTCAGACTAGATGTGACCAAACACGGAATACAAATAGGATCAAAGAGTCAGACTTGTGTACAAAACTCTGAGGCTTCAAGGCCTAAGCCTTAAATGCTAAAGACATCAACCCTGGCCCAAGAGCCGTAAGGACCCCAAAATGTCAGGCCGCCTCGAGCTGTTGCGGCTGCAGAGGCCAAGGCAAAGATGGGTGCCAGGCGCCTCTGCACGGTGCTTGTGCAGAGGGACTTATCTACCGGCTCTAAGCATTGTCCTGAAGTGGTGGTGGTGGTGGTGGTGGTCGTGGTGGTGGTGGTGGTGCACGGGTGTCCCCAGCTTCAGTTTACGGTCAAGCCCTGACGATGCGGATGACGTGTAGAAAACCGTTTCGCAGAACTACAAGATCCACGTAAGTCTGCAATCGAAACCCGCAAGTGCTGACTAAGGCACGTTGGCCCTCCGGGGAAGATGCCATTGATAAGAATGACGTCTTCCACGTCGCTCCTGTGTACTGTTCGCGTTTAAGGTCCACGGCTCAGTGCTAAGAATGTGGGCATCAACGACTTGAACGGGCTTCCCGCAGTGAACCCCAAATGAAAGCCCCGACTCCGACAACGACTCGATTGTCCGTAAGAAGCCTGGCCAGACAAAGAGAGTACACACTTCTAACTTGTTCAAGCTGGATCCAGATTTTCCTGAATTCTAGGCCCTAAACCCTAAACCTAGACCCCAATGCATCACTACAGTGTTCTTCATGAGGATCTGATCATGATCCGAATCCGAGCATCTTTAGAGCCAGCCTATGGACCGAAGTCTACCTCGAAGTTGTGTTCAACCCACCACTCCGCTGTGAAATAAAATCCCCAGCACATCGACCTCCATTCTCGTCCTCGAAAAACTTTTTGAGTCGCAGACACATACCGATACAGATAAAGATAAAATCCATATGCGCGTAGAAATATACATGTATGCGCGCATACACCGTCACATCTTCATTTAAACAGATCCAGATGCAAATGTGCCTATACATGTACACACACACGTACACAGACACGTACACATACAAATACACATGCATATACATATACAAAAATACATATACATATATAGTTGCACACATATCCATATGTATTTGCATATGTATGTATGCATGTATGCATGTATGTATGTACGTATGTATGTATGCCTGGTACGCACGTGAATATGGGTATACGCATACGTACACTTGCCCATGTACACTTGGACTCAAGCATGTGTACATGTATACGAATATACTAATGCATATGCACATACAAATGCAGTTGCATATATGGAAACATATATACCAATGTACATATACCGTATACTGCTGTGTTGCTACACATCTTGCTGCAGTGCTTCTTGCTTACCTGCTATATAGCTAGGTTACCTGCTGTCACCATCATCACCATCATCACAACAACATCATCGTCCTCAGCATCATTGCTACGACTGCTGTTGCTGGTATTGCTGTTGTAGCAGTTTCTGGATTTGCCGTTGCTGCTTTTACTGCTGTTGCTGCTGTTGCTGTTGTTGCTCTTGCTGATGCTGATGTTGTTGCTCTCTTGTTGGTGGTCGCGGTTGTGGTGTTGCTGCCGTCGTGGTTTTGGTTATTGTTGCTGGTGGTGGTATGCTCTGGCACCAAAGGCCGAAGAGCACAAGCCTAAGCCTCATTTCGACTTAGCCGCAGCCAAAGTCGTCCTCTCCAGTCGCCGTCGCCGTGCGTGGAGACAGAGACGCCACGCCAAGCGCAAGACTCTCCGGAGGCGGAGCCTGGGGCTTTCGAGGATCAGGGTATGTATGTATACATATATACCTACATATGTACACACGCAAATGTATGTATGTATATATATATATGTGCATATACACATATATAGATGTACCATAATACGTATACATGAACAGATCAGGTAAATTGCAGTATACTTTTCTATACATATATATATATCTATACATGTATAGATGTACAGTTCTCAACATATACATATGTTCACACATGTATAGATGTGTATATCTATATATGTCTATGCATGTATCTATACATAAACACACAACATATATATATATGTACTTATACATATATGTATACATATACATATACATACATACATATACACATCTCTGTACATGTACATATACATTTTGCATATACATATACATGTACATTCACATACACATACACATATACATAGTTATGTACACTTATGCATGTGCGTATGTACACACGTATGTACCTTTGAATTGTTCATATTTAGTTGTGATTTTCGGGTTGAGGTGCAAGTTTAGGGTATTGGAGTTTTCATGTGGGTGCTGGTGCGTTTGGCAGAAGGACCACCTAGGTGCGTCCCAACTGCACCCTGTGACTTGTTTTGACCCATTCTGCGCGATGTCTTTATTGTAATCATGTTTTCATGTTGTTGTTGCTGCTGCAGCTGCAGCAGAAGCAGCAGCAGTGCTGTTTAGCAGCATTACAGGTATCAGATGTGAGCAAACACCGCCTCGAAAGCCCCAAACTCCGAAAGCAAAGCCAGAGCTGCTGCAGGCTGGTAAGTCGAGTAGCTCGACATGAAGGGCCAGCTCCTTCTTCAATCTCAAGAGCAGTTTAGGTAAAGTTTAAGGCTGAGGCTGCTTCGAGTTAAACAGTTAAGGAATCTATATACAAGTATAAGTATATATGTATATCGGAACAAGCCGCATTGACGGTTCAGAGCTTCAGGCTTGTTCCTGAAAGCTTCGAGCCGCCCACGGTTACCACGGAACCCCTTGGTCCCCGTGCCCGTAGACCCATCCTACTTCTTTCCGGGCTGGGCTCTTAAGTTTGAGGTCTCATGTACGGCCTCAAACACCCCGAAATGCCGAAACTGCTTGCAGCCAAGCCTGACCAGAAAGGCTGGCAAGCGACGCCCTAGAACCTAAACCCTAAGCCCACAAACCCTTCACCCAAAACTTTGAAACCTGGGCTCGTAGACTCTCCGGGCTTTTGGGTTTTGGGGCATCGGGTCTCGGCCTTAACCCGGATCATGTCAGGCCTCGTAGGCGGACTCCGCCACATTGAACTTGCGATCCCCTGTGTGCAAGTGACTACGATAGGGGCCATAATAAATAGAATCAGAATAGGGTTTTGGGGCCCGTTATACTATAATTATAATAAGGAACCCCCAAAAATACTATAGGTAACGTTTAAGGCCCCTGTATTAATTCAAGGCTTACCATTCGCTTCTCCATTCAAGCTTGGGCTCAAACTCTTTGCATTTCAGAGCTTTGCCATCATCGGTGGCGTTTAACGGAACCTCAAACAACCTGACAACTTGAACTTGAGACCCCGCACCCTGAAATTATATTTCAAAAGCTATACAACGCCCAAAAGACCAGCCTCCCGACTGACACAAAGCCCAGCGCACGAACGACTCGTCCATGGCCATGATTAGATGTCGGGCGTTCAGCCCATGCGTGGTTTAGAGCTTGCTCTACACCCTGTCAGGGTTTAGACTTTTAACGTCTGGGGCTTAGAGCTTGGGATTTGTGCTGTGGGGTTTGGGCTTGGTCGGTGTTGCGGATTAGTTTTAGGGGTACCGAGGTTGATCTTAGAGGGTTCAGGGATGTACGGCAAAGGGCTGAAACCCCTAAGCCTTGGGGTTCCGAAGGTTTGAGGTTTCAGGGTCTAACATAAGGGCATTTTACATGAGAACAGGGGCTAGGGGGTGTGACTAGTTGAAGGAATCCTGAGAAGCAGCATTCCTAAATATTCAAGCTTCTACATCAGCGCAAGATCCTACTTCTGAAGCTTTTCTGGCAAGCTTGGCTTGAATATCAGAATAAGGGTGTGGGTTTAGGGTTTAGGGTTTAGGGTTTAGGGATATGGTATGATATACCCTAAAGGCTCCCAGGCTCTTAGGAAGTTTGCAGCTACATCTCGGACCTGGTGCTTGGCAGGTCTTACCGCGCACGGCTCGAAGCTTGAGAAGAGTTGGGCAAACCCTAAGCCCTAATTTCACCCTAAACTTCCAAACCGTACACCCCTGAACTCAAACTTCTAAACCCAAAACCCCTGAACACTGAATCTCTAAGCCAAAGCCATTAACCCCTGAAACCCGGAACACAGAACCCTGAACACCCCTAAACCCTAAACCTCTGAATCAGCAGTACCATAGAAACGAGGTCCTTAAGCCAACGAATATGAGCCTCGCCACCCTAAACTCTAAACCCATATGAAGGCCAACTCTTGAGCACTCAAGGCCACACAGGCAGATCAAGGTGCAGAGCTTCCCAGATGGGAAGGGGGGTAGATGTAAGTGCAGCTATCGCTCATACTTCCCTACGAATCTTCTGTTGCATTCGTTTGCATCTCGGGCTAACATGTCTTTTGCCAACTGTTTAATGCAGCTGCTCCTACCGCCCACCCAAAACCCAAAATGCTGAATCGCTGCCGCTGTTGGTAGTCGTGTTGTCATTGTTGCCAGTATCCACTTCTTGAAATCTGCGCGTTCCTGCTGGTAGCCCTTTGGGTAAATTCCGGATAGATCTCTAAAGAAGGGTCCCGGTAAGGGTCCTGTTTATAAGGGTGCCACACTGTTTTGGGACACAACAACGGGGCCGAATTCAGAGAACTACCCCTTTCGATCATTGAATGCTTCCGAACATGTTGCCAAAGCCCCTGGAAGAGGCTCCAAGATTCGCTTTCCGGGCTGCCGCAGACGCAGCGAAGAACCCTTAAGGAATCCCTAAAGGAAGCCCTTACGGGAACCCGCTCGCCTCCCCCTTATAAGCAGTGTAAGCAGCTCCGGCAAACTTTGAACTCTGCCTTTTTTGTGAGGCTCACAGGAGCCCACGCCGTGACCACGGATGGTTGACCTGCGCATACCTGTGCTGCTCTGCAGTGCCAGCCCCTTGGCCGCTCAGCGAACCCTCCCTGCCTCACCCAGAATCCCCAACTGGGGCTTTTGTGACTCGTTTGCCGATGTCGTCAACGAGGCTTCTTTGTGGGATTGCAGATTTAGAGTCTGAGGTTTAGGGCCTCGATTTCCTTCGACGCATGGGAGGACGGCCGACACTGCATCCTAGCGAAAGGACTGCTGAAGGCATGAAGCGAATCACAGAGGTGCCAGCACCTGGCTGCGTCTTATCGAGCTCAGTTTTCGGAGGTGTGGATTCGGGCTTCAAAGTTCAGGCCTAGGCACAGAGAGAGTGACGGTTGTGCCCCACCCAGTCTGAATACCAGAACTACGTACAGCTACTGTAACACCGTTCCGATACACGAAATGCATTTCTTGACTGCACTTTGTGAGTTCACAAACACCAGAGCAGCGGTGATATGCCATCCAGAACACCCTGAAACCGGATATCTCTCCGACTCGAAACAAGTCATCTCCGACAGTACAGCAGTAAAGCCCGAACCACGCTTGTTCGACAAACGCCGTGGGATCTCCCTACAAATCGGGCACGTTATAAGGGGATGCAACTATCACAACAGATCCCTACATTAACATGTAGTCTGAACCCTGAGCCTGCGCAATGCGGGTCTCACGGAACCATATTTGTTTGTCCTTTTCCAATCAGACCAGCCGTCCCTGTGGCAAGTGCCACATGTCGGGAGTTTCCGAAAATAGGGGACCCTAACATAGTACCTAAATAGTAGGATCCTTATTATAAGGAGCCCAAATAAGGCACCCCAAATTCTCGGAAACCCCCATCCAACTCCGAGAAACGCCCGGAAGGCCCCAACAGAGCCCGGAAGAGCCTCAAGTGGAGGAGGCCGAGGGAGCCGGAACCTACGAAGATCGGCGAAGGCACTCGGTGATATGGGCTTGATAAGTTCATGAGCATCTTACCGGCGTGGAATAGTGTCGGGCCCTGAATGGTTGGAATGGTGTTTTGGGGTTTTGTAAAGTGCAGGAATACTAAGTAACACCATCGCGAGCTTTGATCTGCTCGGGTTGTGGGATGCGCAGGTTTCCGTTTTCGGCATCGTGTTGTGCGTCTTGGTGGTTTCAGGCTAGAATGAGTCCAAACGTGCCGGGGTATTCTAGAAAAATAGTCTGGGGGCTCTCAGGGTCTCCCTGGATTTAACATAGGGCCTTGGCCTTAAAGATTACCTATACTATTTTGGGGGGTTCCTTATTATAACTATAGTATAATGGCCCCCAAAACCCTGTTCTAGTTATTAAGGCCGCTTTATTAGGTGAAGAGTTGTGACGGTGTTGAATTGCAGCACCTTGGGTTGTTTGGGGGCAGGCGCTTCAGAGTGCTTGGCTCCGCTCTGCATGCGGCATGCTTCGTGGGGCTGAAGGTGACAATACAGGCGACCTCCCGCAAAAGCGGTGTGTTTCAAAGTTCTCATTCTACGGCAGAGTGTGCCCAGGCCCATATCAGCGCACAGGAAGCCCATATAGCATTTGCGAAATTCGGCAATTCAGGCTTCATAATGCCTGTATCTCCAACGCGAGTAGGCCTGTAGACTGTCATGACAACATCTACTCCTCAACCCACACCTGCCAAAGCCAGAAAATAAAAGATACGAGCCTTGTAGACTTTAAAGAAGTTGTTCTCCGCGGAGACAAGTTGAGACTGGTCCGTGGAAATAGAGACGCTCCTAGAGCATAGGTTTCGAGTTCTCTCATTTAGGGGCTTCGGGCCTACATGCTATGGAGGCGCTGGAAATTCCGAAACCCTCGCCTCCAGAACCCTGAACCCCGAACCCGGAGGGGCCGGAGGCCTTTAGCAGGAAAAGTCAACAGGGCCAGTTTGCGTGTTGGTATACGTGTCATAGCCTATGCGACCCACCAATTCTGAAAGCATTTTGCCCTGAAGCTAAGCATTGTGGTAGTTGTTCCAAATTTTCGTGCTGCCTGCCGCATAGTCATGATGTCGATACCTTGACCCTCAATCACGAGCACCCGCTCAGTTCTGAACACCCCGTCAATGAATTCAGAAACCCCGGACCCGGATTCAGAACAACCTTAGAGCAAGGATCCTTACACGAAGGATCCTTAAACGCCATGGTGCTATTGTAGATGCTTCTACATTATGGACCGTCTGTTGCTACCTATCGCACGGCGCGCTAGCAGCATATGCAGCTGTCAAACATTGGATTTTCTGACTGCCCCACTGCCCACTTGAGGGTAGGGCCGAGGGGTTGTTGCTGCACACCCTACTCTGCACACCGTCTGTAGCCATCCAAACAATTCCGAAGGGTTTAAGCGAAAACCACAACGCTCCGCTTAAAACAACCCAACCTCGGGGGGATCTTGGGCCTAAAGCACCTACTGCATGCAAGGCTCGTTATTTCAGGGTTGTCGTATGCGCAGCTCGTCTCACCTGCAAGCACTAAGCACTGCGACATGCAGAGGAGCTTGCAGCGGTCTTTGGAACCGACACAATCCGGTAGAGACCACACAGCAGTGAAAAGCACTTGCATGGATTCACAACAGTTGACCTCGAACCTTTCTGTCCCGCGGATATTCTACGTGTCTGCGACGGAATCGCTGCCAAGAGACTCTTGCTACTTACACGACCACGCTACCGTCACTATACCATGCTACAACTATACTCCCAGCTCCTGAATCCTAAGCCCTGCAATCGTAATCCATAAGCCCATCGTCCTAAATCGCCTCACGCTGCAATGCTCTTGCCTGGCAAGGATCCCTTGCCAGGGCCTGTTAAGTTTTCGCCCACATGCCAAAGATCGTAGTCCAGTCTAGGGTTCTGCACTCTTCGCGCTGGGGGGGGGGTGTGGAGTGAGTCTTAGCGTTCACTGCTCACGTTGCTCAGTTTTCTGTTGAGATCTTGGACACGTAGCCAAGGTGCTGGTGAGGAGGTTGAAAACAAGCTGCAGCCCTTCGGAACAGCTGCCTGTCATGAGCGGCATCCAAAAGTAGTAGCAAGATAGTAGTAGTAGTAGTAGTAGTAGTAGAAGAGTAGTAGTAGTAGTAGTAGTAGTAGTAGTAGTAGAGTAGTAGTAGCGACGGCTCGGCTGCCACAGCCGAGACTGCGACTATGATCACAAAGCAACTCCTGCTAGGGCTGTGCCGCTGCCCAATAACAGCAACAGCAACAATCATGCACAACCACGACCACAAGAACGACAGCGAGGACTATGACGACGACAACGACGACGATAATTCGCATTGCTCTAACAAAACCAGCCGGGCCGGCAAAGAAGATGAGCAGAGCTCCTGCAAAAATGCCGTGTGGCTTGGCCCTACGCAACAGCGCAGTTTCGGTTCATAGGGTTCCCGATGGTGTGCGAGGACCGGGAATTTCCGAATGAGCTCAAATCGGCAGTGAAGGTTCTTTAGTGGAGGCTGCCCTATGAGGTCTGCCACGGCTTGGTCCATTTCGTCGTGGCAATCCTGTCACAGCACGCTGAGCAGCTCCGCGCCGCTGCAGCGGCTCGCCCCGACGTACAAATGTTTCAGGGAGAAGTGTGGGTTATCTGTGTCAGAGAGCCAAACGCGCCCCCGCAGCGTGAGCCCTGGCAGCTGGCGTAAGCCGCGTGTATCGCAGCAGCTCCGCGGGCGTTGAAGCTCTGCCCGTCGTCGAGCAGGGAGCGCTCCCCCACCTGAATCCGCACCCCGACGAAGCAGCCCTTCTGCACCTTCCCCAATGCAGAGGCGGCAAAATCCTGACGCGCAGCACGTCTGCACGCAATCGCCAACTTCGTGCCAAGCCCGTAGCTCCGCAACCACACTCGGAAGTTCGACAAGCGTTGCAAAATCGAACGAAAGGGGAACTACGCCGCCTTATGACTTATATGCTGGCATGGCCGGGCCTGTCAGGTAAGTCTGCTGCCATCTAGCCGAATGATGAACAACAACAGCCTTGCCCAAATGCTCAAACTGTGAATACAAACAAAGGAAGAACCAATATTACCACAAGCAGGCTGGCAATGCAAACTCCAACGAACACAGTCGCCGTGGTGGTGGTGCCGTTGTCGGTGGTGGTGCTATGGGTAATATCCAATCGGCGCCCTCAGCATTCACGGTCAAGCCCCCACCTGGACCCCAAAGTTTAAGCCATGCGCTGGAATGCAGAGCCGTCACCCCTAGACTTTGAGCTGTAAACAAAGAGGTGTACACCCTGAACCAACCACCCTCAACCCGAAGCTCTACGCCCCAAACCGCGAGCCGATTATAGAGGCCTTAACAGTCAGGACAGGCTTCCAAGTTTTGTTTTACTATGATATTCCGACCCCTAAATTAAACCCCCAAGAGCTCACCCACCAGGAACTTGAGGCCCCGACTTGTAGCAGAAGCTCAAGTTCGAGCACGCAGACGCAATCGGAACTCTGTAGACCTCAGAGCAGACACGGAGGGCGACATGGTTATTGGGTTCTAGACGGTCTCTAAGGGGTGCTGTAAGGGTTTTATATGGAGGCTTACTACGATTAGGTTTACACATATTGGGCTTTGTCTACGGTGAGGGTCTTCGGTAGACAAGTGGACCCCGATACTGGTACTGGAAAACACAATCAAAAGAACCAGCAATGCTTTTACAACGAAGGCCTGCTGGGCCTACTGCAGCTCTGATCTGCAGTGAGAAACCCTAAAGCTCAGGAAAGGTACATGGAACCCCGAAACACCAACTGACCAATCTGCTTCTCTGTCCCGCACGGTTTGCAGGCTGCCGTCCGAACTCACGCGGCTGACTTCGATGGGCGTCGGCGATGCAGACCTCGTGCGCGGAACGGTGGACGATCGAAAATCTGGAGGAAACCGCTCTGCCACCCAATCATGCTAGTGAAGCCTTGTGAGACGCGGAAACAGCAGGTGCCTGAAGCGCGTATGTTGTGGACAATGCTGTTGATGCCAGTAGGTGTGGATGTGTATGTGTATGTGCGCGTATATAATATGATATAATACATATACATATACATATACATATACATATACATACACATATACATATACATATACATATACATATACATATACATATACATATACATATACATATACATATACATATACATATACANATACATATACATACACATATACATATACATATACATATACATATACATATACATATACATATACATATACATATACATATACATATACATATACACATACACATACACATACACATACATCTACATCTACATCTACATCTACATCTACATCTACATCTACATCTACATCTACATATACATATACATATACATATACATATACATATACATATACATATACATATACATATACATATACATATACATATACATATACATATATACATATACATATATACATATACATATACTTACATACATATACTTACATACATATACTTACATACATATACACATACATATACACATACATATACATATACATATACATATACATATACATATACATATACACATACACATACACATACACATACACATACACATACACATACACATACACATACACATACACATACATATACATATACATATACATATACATATACATATACATATACATATACA
>BGNK01004729.1:0-15268 GCA_003297005.1 Symbiodinium sp. clade A Y106 | reverse complement strand
GTACCATGGAATCTCGTGCGTTGCCGCCTCAATGTGCTTTGGGATTCCTTGTGTTTTGACTCGGGCTGCAAAGTCTTTGTTGCATACTTTGGTGCCTATTATGGGTTGCTGCAATACTACATAAGCATGCACGCACGCATACACAAGTAGTAGCAACCGCAACGTCAAATTGAACTCTTGTATAGTTGATTACATATGTTGCTCGCATTTTCGTAAGATATAGCATATAGGATAGCTTTNTTTTAGCAGGGGGTGTTGTCCAGAGTTTTGACAGATCCAAAGCAAAGAAGTCGATACCGCCTTTGCAGGGGTCCATGCACCTACAAAAAGGCTTCTGTGGGGATGTTATAGGGGTTCCACTAGGGTTCTTTATAGGATTTATCAGGGTTCTATCATGGATTTAGAAGGCCTCTGTAGAGATCTATATGGGTTCCATTAACGATTTCTAAGGCTTCTATAAGACACCTATAATTATAGTGNATCTATATGGGTTCCATTAACGATTTCTAAGGCTTCTATAAGACACCTATAATTATAGTGTATACTTTGGATGTAAAAGGGCTACGCCGACCTTTCCAATCTTTGGTCTTTGAGGGAGGATGGTAGCATATGTGGTACCCCGCTCAAACACCAAGGTTCCTTTATAATTTATAATCTATATACAACAACTCCTAGAGTATGTATGGCCTTTGGGGATTTTGGGGGGCACGGTACCAATCCCTTCGAGCTCTAATCGGACGGGATGCGTCGCAGCCCGGGCAATGGGCCACTTCGGTCATTTCCAAAAAAGCCCAAAAAGGGTGGATAACCAGGGGGGGGGGGTAGCATATATTTATATATGTATGTATGTAGTTCGAAAATAATGAACCTGACAGTGTACCCAAAGGAGGAGTTGTGCTAATTCTTCAAGCTTCTATCCCACAGAGATCTGACTACCTTTCCACCCCGAGTTGTTCCATCACCGGCAAAGACTTCATGGCAGCTGTCCTATAGGTCAGTTAGGTGCTACCCCTCGAGATCGGACACTCGCAAGGTCAGCAACATCACAAGCGCACTCCGCACAGCCTGAAAACTGGATGCACTTCTATTTCGCATCTCATGGCCTCATGCATGTAAGGTACGCTCGGTGTGTTGCACACTCATGCTGGGCCTGGAAAAGCATAGGGAGATGTTGGTTAAAACCAAATCCGGAACAGTGATCCCAAGCTGGCTGAAGATCCAAAGTAAGCGACCTGGGAGAATATGCCTCCAACCACCGAGTAGACAACCTGCTCGACGTACTTCCGAATTCCAGCAAGCCCTACACAAGTTACAAATGACATTCTACACAGATGCACAAGCAACGATCGAATTCTTACATTCCCAAGACTGCGCTTGCGCTTCACGACTCACAACTCATCCTCATCAACACAGATCACCACATCGGGACTCCCATCCCAGGCTGAAGGTATGCACTCCTCATCAGACCAGAAATGCACCGGTGGTGTGATCCGAAGGACTCTGGCTTTCCATAGCCCACGACCTCTTGCATGCTGTCGACGGAGCTCATGCAAGACTTGTCTGGATCAGTCCTCGCCACACCACAACGAGAGCTCACTTCGCTCCTCCTGAGGTGAAGGAACAAATCCCTCAAAGATGCTTTGTCCACCTCTTGCAGACACTTCCAGCAGGGCCCCAGCCAGACCAAAATGACTGTCACCAACTCCCTGTCCTGAGCCACAGACGTCGGGCACCGAAGTTGTACCTCAGCCCAGTTAGGATGCGGCCCATCCGCACTCATCAGGACACCCTTCAGAGGGTCCTCCACCCACGTACCCCCCAGGACTGCTGGGGGACAGATTAGACAGAAGCGTGGGCAAAACCTGCTCTGTATAGGGCTTAGGGTTTAGTATGGTTTAGGCTTTTGGGTGGCATCTGGGTGTTGGGGCGAACCCAACCAAGACCTGCACTCTGGAAACAAGGGCTGTGTTTCAGGGGCCCTAAGGAAGAGTATTTTAAACCCCTACAGTAGAAGCCAGAAAGTTGGAACATCAATATCCCCATGCCCTTAAGGTAAAGTATAGGGGATCCTAGGAATCCTAGCACCAATCCTCCTAAACACATGTTCCAACTTTCCGGGGTTCACTTTAAATATGGGAGGTACGATTAGGGGAACCCGGGGGAATATAGACCCTCTGATTGAGGTCCGTTGTAAGAGAGCCAGAAGTAAGGTTTTGAAGGGAGGTCCCCTTTAAGGGGTCTCTCTAATACTACTTAGGATTTGAACTATACTGAACCCTAACCATCGAACGCTGGAAAAACATAGCACCAACGCTGGAAAATACCCTGTGAATCGGCGACGCTGGAAAGTTTCCTGTGCGCTGGAAAGTTCTCGGTGAATCCCGTACATCATNCCCTAACCATCGAACGCTGGAAAAACATAGCACCAACGCTGGAAAATACCCTGTGAATCGGCGACGCTGGAAAGTTTCCTGTGCGCTGGAAAGTTCTCGGTGAATCCCGTACATCATGTCATCGACTCCTACGGGTTCTTCGCTGGGTTTTGTGAGTACTCCTCGCTGGGTTTTCAATTCGCTCTTCGCTGGGTTTTCAGGTGCTGGTCGCCGGATTTNGGTCGCCGGATTTTGAATCGCCCCTCGCTGGGTTTTCAAGTGCTCTCCGGTGGGGGTTGAATCGCAGGGTTTACAGGACTTGCAGGACGTAAATTTAAGATCTTGTCCCCATTACAAAGAATCCCCCAGATAACATGCCATGGTCTTGTCTACAAGGGTTGCACAAACCCTTGTGCCACAAGCCATCTTTGCAGAATGAATTGAACGCCGCAACATCGACTTGNCCAGGCTCAAACATGACCTTGCTGCATCCATGTTCACTTGCCTGGAATTTGTTGAAATTCTATAAAGTTGGGTGAGAGAAAGATGAATGAAGAAGCAAAGCAGCTGCAGAGCTCTGGGGAGCCCTGCAGCATACGCACGGTGCAGCCTTCATGTAGCTCCTCCGCCTGCATATCCTGATCAGGCCTGCTGCTTGATTCTGATCCATGCTCGTGTCTCGATATNGGTGCAGCCTTCATGTAGCTCCTCCGCCTGCATATCCTGATCAGGCCTGCTGCTTGATTCTGATCCATGCTCGTGTCTCGATATCTCCTGCTTGGTGCACGATATTATGTCTGTTTAGGTGGCACCAATAGTCTCGAGCTGAGGCTCGAAACATGAGCACTGCAAAGGTGCCCTTGCTATTTCGAGACAAGCCTTCTTATTCTGCAGACCCGCAGGTTTTTCCTGGCTCGAGCTGCACTGCAAGAAGCCCTTGTTCCCAAGCCGGGCATGCCACCGCCAAAGAGGGAATGCATCCCAGACTACGACAAGGAAGGGCTGAAGAAAGCAATGAAGGAGTATGTCCGGAGCCGGGGATGCGAAAAGGCGTTTCAGCTGGGCCCATACGAGAAGCTCAGCCGCAACAAAGCCTGCAATGGNGACTACGACAAGGAAGGGCTGAAGAAAGCAATGAAGGAGTATGTCCGGAGCCGGGGATGCGAAAAGGCGTTTCAGCTGGGCCCATACGAGAAGCTCAGCCGCAACAAAGCCTGCAATGGAGCCGGGATAGTTCAGCTCGCGACGTTGCTGGGGGTGATCTTGGACCACTGCCCACACGCAGAGATGCACATCTCGTATGCGAAAGATCTGCTTTTGTGGCTGCAGTCCGACTTCACCAGCCTCAGTGGTTCCATGTCGCCGGGTTTGTGGGCATCCTGGATGACTGAGAGGCTTCTCACGATNATGCACATCTCGTATGCGAAAGATCTGCTTTTGTGGCTGCAGTCCGACTTCACCAGCCTCAGTGGTTCCATGTCGCCGGGTTTGTGGGCATCCTGGATGACTGAGAGGCTTCTCACGATTTTGTGCCATCTGAGACGAATCCATTCTTCTGCTATCAGGTTGTCGGAGTGCTGCTCCCGGCTCACTCAAGACCAGAAGGCGATCTTGCAAGAGCTGCTCTCGAAGATCAAGAAGCCTGGNCCAGCCCGCCGGGCCCTTCAAAATCAGCTCCGATTTCCCCCAAGAAAAGGCGGCTGCGGGAGCAGTTGTCGGAAGTGACAGTAGACAGTGATGGCTTCCCTATGCTCCTTCAGGCCGCTGCCTTGCCAGATGATGATGAAAAAGATGATCAAAGCCGTGGTCTTGCCTCCCATAGCTCTGAGAAGCCGGCGAAGGCTATGAAAGCAATGAAATCCATGAAAGCAACGACAGGCCGGAGGATGATGAAAGGCAGGCCTGCTGGCAATTTCGGAAAGATGCAGAAGAAGCCGGCCAGCTACTACTACACCCTCAGCAGAGATCANGCAATGAAATCCATGAAAGCAACGACAGGCCGGAGGATGATGAAAGGCAGGCCTGCTGGCAATTTCGGAAAGATGCAGAAGAAGCCGGCCAGCTACTACTACACCCTCAGCAGAGATCAAAGAGCGAAGCTTCGCCCCGGAGGCTGTGCAAAGTGCAGGTGGTCCGTGTGCTCACCTTCGTGCTTCTTAAAGTGACTGTCTCTCGCCCCGCAGGGTGTGCAGAGTGCAGATGGTCAGTGCTGACCTTCGTCCTTTCTCTGAGTGCATCAGTGTGCAGCTGGCCGGGTGAAAGATCATAGGTTGTGCTCTTTCGTGCCATCTTTCTTTTCGTTCTCGCACGATCTTTGAAGCATGAGCATTCTGTTGGAATCTCTAACAGCTAGGGGACTGGATTATTGCTGAGGCACACATTGGTGAAACAGGATCTCTTGCGGCAGCCTTATTATGCGGCAGAGCTTGAGCGAAGGTGCTTCGCATTTTCTGTCGATCTGTTGAGGTCCTCGATCTTTCTTGGTGCTGTGGTTCCTGCATTTTTCAGTGGCAGCCCAAAGGTACACAAACCCTAAACCCGGACATCAGTGCACTTCTAAGGCCAGGAATGGTTTGGCCTCGTGGTGGTTGGAGTGGCTTTTGGAACACGTCACGCCGCCTTGATTTCTGCTGGGCATGTGCAGGCCAAGCTACACATGCTTTCTGCCATGCCTTATCTAGGTCCGATTAATGTGCAAGCTGAGCCGGAAGCAGCAGTCGTGTGAATACCCTGCCATTTGCAGCAGCTGCTCTATGCTCAAGTACACTGCCGGGTCGTCCTGCTGTTAGCCTGGCATGGGGAAGAACCGAGCTCAGAAGCCATGCCAAGGTGCTCGCAGAGCCCGACGACGGGCGAAGGGCACGGACAAGACTGCCGAAAAGGCAGAGCCAGGAACCGCTCAGCACCTCTTTCAGGAGGAGCAGGGCCCTCCTGAAAGCGAGGTGAANGAAAGCGAGGTGAAGTTCCTGAGGAGGATGCTGAGCATGCTGCTGGAGCGAGTGTCGTACAAGCAGGTCGTTCGTATGGGCATCCTCAAGGGCAAGCAAGAGAAAAAGTACATGACGAAGCTGAAGACCGAGGGCATGGCAGAGCAGCCTTGTGAGGAAAGTTTTTGTGAGGATTTGGAGGACCTTCTCTACCTCCTCCTACCACACAACTCGGGTCGGCTCCCGAGCCAGAAGAGCTAGGGCCTTTGAGGATATCGGCTGCAGCTTTAGGTGTGAAAACGGCAGTAGGGAGCCTGGAGCGATTCTCGTTGACGCTTGCCGGTAGGGCCCTTTTGGGCAGTTGCCCTGCAATCCTTTTGTGCCAGGCTCGGGGCATGAGGTCAGACGTGGTGCTGGCCTCAATGTGAGAAAGTCTGAGCGAACACCTTCGGCTTGGATTCNCAATCCTTTTGTGCCAGGCTCGGGGCATGAGGTCAGACGTGGTGCTGGCCTCAATGTGAGAAAGTCTGAGCGAACACCTTCGGCTTGGATTCTCGGGTTGTGGGTTCCGGTAGTCGGCTTTTTGAATCTTCAGGTATCACGCTTCGATGTTGGAATTGCCGAGTCTGGGTTCTGAAAGCCCCAAGTGCTGAATCCTGAACCTTAACCCTGATCCCCTAAAAGCCCAAACCCCCGGAGCACATTACACTCTGGGTTGCACNGGGTTCTGAAAGCCCCAAGTGCTGAATCCTGAACCTTAACCCTGATCCCCTAAAAGCCCAAACCCCCGGAGCACATTACACTCTGGGTTGCACAAATCCAGACCAGTGTTGTTGTTGTGTGTGTGTATGTACGTATGTATGTATGGGTTACACATATTATATATATATATATATATATTTGTGTATACATATATATATATACATGCGAGCTTATTCGGGTAGATTGGTTCGTTAAACTGGATGCCGTCTCGGGGCGGGGAGGGTGGTGTGCCATAGCCCCGAACTGTAGACTCCTGAAAGCCCCCAACCTTCCAATCCTGGAGCCAAAACTCCAAAACAGTGAGGCCAACAAGGCGAAGACGCAGGGTTATTGGGTTAGGGGTTTGGGGTGTAGGCTTGAGGGTTTTGNGCCAAAACTCCAAAACAGTGAGGCCAACAAGGCGAAGACGCAGGGTTATTGGGTTAGGGGTTTGGGGTGTAGGCTTGAGGGTTTTGCCTTAAGGCAAACAGCTCCGGTTGAAGGTCTAGTCTAGGCTTTAGAGTTTGGACTTTTATCCTTAAACACTGCAACCCTGAGCCCAACCGCCGTGCATAGACATTAGCACCCTCGCAAGCCCTGAAACCCAAACCCTGAACCCCTTCGCACNCAACCGCCGTGCATAGACATTAGCACCCTCGCAAGCCCTGAAACCCAAACCCTGAACCCCTTCGCACCCTTCACCCCCTGACTCCTGAGCCTGAAGTAGGGCCTCAAACCTTAAACCCCATACCTAAACCCCGAACCCTTAGCCTGTCCCAAGGCTGGGCCAATCGAGACGACGAACGATGCTCAGGTGGCTGGTGGCACGGGGTGTAGGGTTTACGTCTCGGCTGTGCGATTTTGGCTTTTTTGCGTGAAGGGTACAGGGTTTGGGGCTGTAAGGTTTATAGGCTTAGGGGTGTCAGGTTTAGTATTTCTTTTATCCTTGATATATGCAATAGATAGATAGATAGATAGATAGATAGATAGATATAGATATAGATAGATAAAAATGTTTAAGGAGGGTCTTGGGTCCTGGGTTTGGGTTTGTACGCCTATTTTTAAGGGGTCTGGGGCTTTTGGGAACCGGGATGTTAGGTTTGGATTTGTGCAACCCAAACCCATACCATCAACCCTAGACCCCAAAACTTTCCGCCAGGGTTTTGCCTTAANGATGTTAGGTTTGGATTTGTGCAACCCAAACCCATACCATCAACCCTAGACCCCAAAACTTTCCGCCAGGGTTTTGCCTTAAGGCAAACAGCCCCGGTTTAAGGTCTAGGCTTTAGAGTGTGAACCCTGAGCCCAACCGCCGTGCATAGACATTAGCACCCTCGCAAGCCCTGAAACCCAAACCCTGAACCCCTTCGCACCCTTCGGCCCCTGACTCCTCACCCTGAAGCAGGGCCTCAAACCTTAAACCCCACACCTAAACCCCGAACCCTTTGCCTGTCCCAAGGCTGGGCCAATCGAGACGACGAACGATGCTCAGGTGGCTGGTGGCATGGGGTGTAGGGTTTACGTCTAAGCTGTACGATTTTGGGTTTTTTGTGTGAAGGGCCCAATGTTTGGGGCTGTAAGGTTTAGAGGCTCAGGGGAACAGGCATCCAATGGGTTTGGAGGCTTGGTGTCAGGGGTTTTGGGGTTCTTGGTTTAAGGAGAGAGTCAGGCCTCGAAGGGGTTGGAGGTTTATATTTGGGCACCAGGGTGTCAGGGTTTAGGGGAAGTCAGGCTTCTCACAGGTGTGCTTTCAATCGTAAACATTTTCAAGCCATTTCGAGGTTCCGTGGAGTTCCGAACGTCTTCGTGTTTAGGGTTTAGGNAAGTCAGGCTTCTCACAGGTGTGCTTTCAATCGTAAACATTTTCAAGCCATTTCGAGGTTCCGTGGAGTTCCGAACGTCTTCGTGTTTAGGGTTTAGGGTCGCGATCGCGAGCGAGTTGCAGGGTTTCGGTAATTTCGAAGCAGGGATTGGGGCTTACGTGGGTAAGTGCCACATGACATGCTGGGCCACAGGAGACCGACGCCAGCCCCACCGCACGCGGGCAGCCACACCCCGGCCACACCACTGCACTCCACCACACCCCCAGTGCACTCCCCACTACACCGAGGAGGCAATTTTTTTGGTCATGGAGCGGGATTCTGCAAAGACCCCAACACAGCACAGGTTTTCACAGAATTTCACAGATCTTCACGTGAAGACCTGTGAAGACCTGTGAAGACCTGTGAAGACCTGTGAAGACCTGTGAAGATCTGTGAAGATCTGTGAAGATCTGTGTACCTTGACCACCCGCCATCCTGAGACAGGTGGCTTCGCTAGCACCGCAGGAGCAGGGCCGCAGGGTTTCAGGTTTAGGGAACAAGGTTTTTACGGTCGTCGCTTTTTGGTGGGGCTGTCGCAATTGTAGGTTTAGGGTTGTGGGGCTTTAGTTGGTCAAGGGCTGTGGCGAGAAACCCGTTATGCCCGGACAAAGCCTGGACCTAAAACACTCAACCATTAGACTCCNGGGGCTTTAGTTGGTCAAGGGCTGTGGCGAGAAACCCGTTATGCCCGGACAAAGCCTGGACCTAAAACACTCAACCATTAGACTCCTAAGCCCTAACAATCCCCAAGCCACTCAAAGCCGAAACCTTCAGCCTTAGAGGCCCAAAGCCCTTGAAGCCACGATCTCGTAAAGCCCTAAACCCTAAACCCTTACCCGGTACAAAGGGCNCCGAAACCTTCAGCCTTAGAGGCCCAAAGCCCTTGAAGCCACGATCTCGTAAAGCCCTAAACCCTAAACCCTTACCCGGTACAAAGGGCCATAACGACAAACCTTAGGTACTGGAGCTGGGTTGCACAAATCCAGACATTCAGTACCGACAACCCTAAACCTCGACACCAAATGAAGCAACGTTTCTTTGTTCGGTTCACGGGTGCCAAGAGCAGGAATGTCAACACATGCAGACAACTAGGGCCTGGAGCCAAGTCTGGTGAGCTGTGGGCATTGATGAAGGTGTATGCTGCATAATGTGTGCAGCACTTNAGACAACTAGGGCCTGGAGCCAAGTCTGGTGAGCTGTGGGCATTGATGAAGGTGTATGCTGCATAATGTGTGCAGCACTTCTGGCTTTCAGTGTTGCTCTGCCGCCCTGCCCTGTTGCTCCCGCCAGCATGCCCCTCTTAAAGAGGCCCGCTATGATCATGGAAAAAGCGACGGCCAAGAAGCAGAAGAGCAGCCAGGTCGTGCCCCGGGAGTCTGAGCAAGATGAGCCTGGGGTTCNCCTGGGGTTCTAAAGAAGCCCGCCCTGAAGCAGGACGATTTGGATCTTGTGCCCGCTGAGGACCTTCAGGGCAAGATTGAACGCCTGAAGAACTCCACGAAGGGCTTGGAGCTCGAGGAGACGGAAAAGCAGTTCAAAGACTTTTTCGAGTCTTTGGACAACAAAGAGAGGCCTGCCGTGAGCTGAAGAAACCCCGTAGGCCGTAGGCATTTCACTATGATGCAAGGAGTTTTAGATGTGTAANAAAAGCAGTTCAAAGACTTTTTCGAGTCTTTGGACAACAAAGAGAGGCCTGCCGTGAGCTGAAGAAACCCCGTAGGCCGTAGGCATTTCACTATGATGCAAGGAGTTTTAGATGTGTAAGTCTTTCTTTCTTTTCGATTTGTGAAGGTGGTCGTTGTGGAAGCAGTTCGAAAACGACCGCTTGGCCCTTGATGGCTCCCGAGGCCAGCAGGTGCAAGAGCAGTATAGCAACATCCGTGGAAGTGGCTCGGATGCGAAGAAGAAGAAACTTCTCAAGACCTACCTGCTGNAAAACGACCGCTTGGCCCTTGATGGCTCCCGAGGCCAGCAGGTGCAAGAGCAGTATAGCAACATCCGTGGAAGTGGCTCGGATGCGAAGAAGAAGAAACTTCTCAAGACCTACCTGCTGGGGGGCGGCTTCAAGGACGCCTACTTCGCGATGAGTGCCACCTACACGAAGAGCACTGCTCAGGAAGAGGAGTCTTCCTTTGTGCCATGGAAGACAGCCCTTGACTATTATGGCCTCTCCGAGCTCAAGGCTCGCATCGTGTCGGGCACCTTGCAGGCAAGGAAGTGTCCCCGGGATCCTAGGTTCTGGGAAGTGAGTAAGGAGGTGTCTACAAAGAAGGACACAACTCTCTTCGACAGCAAAATCTCCGGAACTGCCTCCTCTTCCAAAGGCAAGAAGTTGGATGATCTCAAAAGCTTCATCGAGGCTGGCCACAAGAACCCGCTGCAGGACATGGGCATGGAGAACTTTACCTTTTCCGACGACGACGCCNCTGTGAGGGCTGGTGTTGCTTGTTTTGCTTGCCCAGGCCCTGCGAAGACCGGAGCTGCTGCTGAGCGAGCCGGGACATAGCTCTGCACCCGTCCAAAAAAGGAAACACAAGCTGCAGAGTTTTGCAAAGTTCTGTCTTACTGGCCATGAGCTGCCTCAGACTTGATGTGTTTGCACTGCGACCGATACGGCCCAGAACTCGTAGTTTTTTTCCGGCCTGCTTGATTGAAGACAGCTTAAGGTCTAGGTAAACATCGATTCCCAAAGCCTTGAACCTGCAACCTTAAAGCTGGTCGCTGTCACATGTTTTGGGGAGTATGATTTGTTTGCATGCCTGGCTATATCCAGAATTTGCGAAACCACCGCTTGGAGGACGAGGAAGAGCCACTTCCAAATGTGGTGGAAGTCTTGTTGTTGCAGTGGTCCCAAGGTGAGATGTCTGCAGCTNCTTGGAGGACGAGGAAGAGCCACTTCCAAATGTGGTGGAAGTCTTGTTGTTGCAGTGGTCCCAAGGTGAGATGTCTGCAGCTGCTGTGCAGAGAGTTGCACAGGCCATGGTCCTAGACGGTAACAGACAAGAAGCTGTCATGGAGCTGGCCGCCCTGGGCTCTCAAGGAGCCTACCCGGGCAACATCTCCAGGGATTTGAAGACGAAGTATGCCAAGCAGGTGAAAGTGGCAGAAGCTTTCAANAGACAAGAAGCTGTCATGGAGCTGGCCGCCCTGGGCTCTCAAGGAGCCTACCCGGGCAACATCTCCAGGGATTTGAAGACGAAGTATGCCAAGCAGGTGAAAGTGGCAGAAGCTTTCAACATCACAGTGCCTGTGATTGACCCCAGGGCAAACCCCAGACAAAGCCTGGAACCAGCTGGGCTTTTGCTCCCGCATGACGTGGTTTGCAGCATCGGCCTGCACTATCCCCAGCATTTCCACCACATTTTTGGCACTCACNACCCCAGGGCAAACCCCAGACAAAGCCTGGAACCAGCTGGGCTTTTGCTCCCGCATGACGTGGTTTGCAGCATCGGCCTGCACTATCCCCAGCATTTCCACCACATTTTTGGCACTCACGACCTGGAAACGTTTTGGTCGCAAGTCAAAGAGGATGACTTTCACTGGGGGCCGGATTTGCACCGCACAGACATAGACCCCAAGTTCACAATCCCCATGTGGCTTCATGGAGATGGTGTTGCTTTTGGCGAAAAGGACTCCTTGATGGTTTTGTCCTTCGGCTCCCTGACAAGTAGTGCTTCGTCCAGCTCTGGTTGTTTGTTTTCGGCCGCTTTTGCCAAGAAAGTCACTTTGGCATCTCCCAAGGACGCCACCGCAGACACATGGAGGAACATTTGGCTACCCCTGGCATGGTCATGGGAAGCACTCATAGCAGGTAAGCATCCTGAGAGGGATCACGAAGGAAAGCCATGGCAGCCGGGAAGTCGCAGNACCGCAGACACATGGAGGAACATTTGGCTACCCCTGGCATGGTCATGGGAAGCACTCATAGCAGGTAAGCATCCTGAGAGGGATCACGAAGGAAAGCCATGGCAGCCGGGAAGTCGCAGGGCCAGCTTGGCAGGCAAAGACCTGCTTCCCAGTGGCCCATGGCGATGTTTGCTATGGACACTCGTTGGGGATTACGAGTACATGGCTAACACATTGAAGTTGCCCCACTGGAAGAGCAATGCACTCTGTGGTTGGTGCGATGCCGATCGCTCGAAGCCGGCGAAACATCCGTGGAAGTTTGACAAGCCAGGGTGGAAGTGCAAGGGGCCTAATGACTTTGGCGATGCCCCGATCTGGAGAGAGATTCATCCAATTTTCCAAATCCGTGGAGTCCATGACTTGTCGNGACTTGTCGGTGCAGTTGGATGTTCTGCACTTGCTTGACTTAGGAACTTCCCAAGCCTTTGCTGGCAGTATCGTGAAGGAGCTGCTGTACTATGACATGACAGACAGTGTGGAAACGAACTTGGGCAGGTTTTGGGAACGGGTTTGGAATGAGTACAATTCCACTGGTGCCACTTGTAGAATTTCCAACTTGACCTTGGGCATGGNGTACTATGACATGACAGACAGTGTGGAAACGAACTTGGGCAGGTTTTGGGAACGGGTTTGGAATGAGTACAATTCCACTGGTGCCACTTGTAGAATTTCCAACTTGACCTTGGGCATGGTGGTCAACACCGGATCGCCTCATGCCGACTACCCGCACCTTCGCTTGAAGGCAGCAGAAACGAGACACTTCATCCCCGTCCTCTCCAAGATTTGCCAAGGTTTTCTTGGCAGCAAGCAGCAAAGGGTGCGAGCTGAGGCAGCACAAGCTTTGACACAGTTCTATGAGCACCTGGACTATTGTGACTATGTTCCGACAACCGCACAGCACCTTATGCTCGAGAAGCTCTGGTGGAATTTTTTAAGGAAATACCAGTGGCTCAGCGAGAATGCTTCTAAGAAGTCTCTCAAGCTCTANAATTTTTTAAGGAAATACCAGTGGCTCAGCGAGAATGCTTCTAAGAAGTCTCTCAAGCTCTACGATGCCACTCCTAAGTTTCACTACAGCTCGCATCTCACGGCGCAATCTTTTTATTTAAACCCGCGAAACACCTCAATTGCTGCCTCATGTGCATTTGGCACCCGTGTCTCTGAAAGTAGCGGACAAGATGCGGTTTTACACGCATTTCCTCATGAGCTTCCAGCATGAGGATTAGCTCGCGACGGCTCTGATTCGCTGGGTAGACCCAAAAAAGTCTTCGCTGGGTTTTTACTTTGGTGCCCGCTGGGTTTCTCGCTGGGTTTTCAGGGGCATGTCGCTTCACCTCGATTCGCTGGAAACTATCAGTCGGCTCCACTTCGCAACTATCATGTGAATCCTGTTTTTCCTGTCGGCCGATGCTTTGGGCTAATTTGACTCCTGTCTGTTGGTTTCCTGGAGTTTTAGGACGAGTCACCCCACACAAAAAATCAATTTTGGGGCTAAGTCTTGTTGATTTGGTTTCACACAAAAACTGAACCGGTGACTATTTGCAACTCCAAAGTTAATTCCCTTGGCCTGGTTGTACATACAACTGAACGGGTCAGTGGACTTCCTGTGAACCAGAATAGTATGTCGAAGTATTGACTTGATTCCTTTGTGGTGAACACAACTGATATCGAAAGCAAAGCAGGCAATGCCGGCAATGAGATCGATACAACGTCTAGAGCCGTTAGGTCAATTGCACCGTCAAAGGATCGGATGCCAGATGCCTCCGAAGCAGCTGGGGTCTCCCCTCCAGGATCGGCTGCGGTAGGCCCTAACCGGCCCCACGCGGCCTAGACTTGCTTGGGCGTCAGTTCCATGATACTCAACCCTACTCAACCCCACTCCGCCCCACGCAACCTTACCTCGGCCCCACGCGGCCCTAACCGNTGGGGAAGGGTTGGGCAACTCGGCCCTACTCGGCCCCCACTTGGCCTATTCTTGTTTAGTCTCAGAGTAATTTAATTGCCTGCATGCCCAACCCCTCCCCAACCCCACTCAGCCCTAACCGGCCCTACTCGGCCCTACTCGTTCCGGCTCCACGCGGCCCCACTTGGCCTATCCTTGTAGCCGGAGTAATTGAATTGAATCCCAATGCATGCCCAAACCCTCCCCAACCGCACTTCAGCCCTGACCGGCCCTCCTAGGCCCTGCTCGGCCCACTCGGCCTCGCTCGGTTTAATTGAGTCCCAATGCATGCCCAACCCCTCCCAACCGGCCCTGCTGGGCCCCACTCGGCCCGAACCGGCCCCACGCGGCCCCAGTTGGCCTATCCTTGTAGCCAGGGCCTGTGTTATAGTTGAATCTCAATGCATGCCCAACCCCTCCCCAACCCCGCTCAGCCCTAGCCGGCCCTACTCGGCCCCACTCGGCCCGAACGGGCCCTATGCGGCCCCACTTGGCCTATCCTCGTGGCCAGGGCCTGGTCTTAATTGAATCCCAAGGCATGCCCAACCCCTCCCACTCAGCTCTAACCGGCCCTACTCGGCCCCACTCGGCCCGAACCGGCCCCCCAACCCCACCCAGCCCTTAACCGCCCGACTCGGCCACCCCACGGGCCCCACTTGGCCTATCCTTGTAGCCAGGTAGTCTTAGAGCAACCCCTCCCCCCACTCAGCCCTAACCGGCCCTCCTCGGCCCTACTCGCCCGAACCGGCCAGTTACTCGGCCCAACCCCTCCCCAAGTAGCCAGGGCCTAGTGTTAAAAAGAGTGCGAGCCGAGCCGGCCCCACTTGGCCTATCCTTGTAGCCAGGGCCTAGTCTTCCCAATGCATGCCCAACCCCTCCCCAACCCCACTCAGCCCTAACCGACCCACTCGCCCCGAACCGGCCCACGGGCCCCACTTGTCCTTGTAGCCTACTCGGCCCCACTCGGCCCGAACCGGCCCCACGCCCACTTGGCCTATCCTTGTGGCCAGGCCTAGTCTTGGAGTAATTTTCGAATCGCAATGCTCAACCCCACTCATCCCTAACCGGCCCTACTCGGCCCTCGGCCCGACTCGGCTCTACGCGGCCCCACTTGGCCTATCCTTGTAGCCAGGGCCTAGTCTTAGAGTAAAAAAATTGAATCCCAATACATACCCAACCCTTCCCCAGCCCTAATCGACCCTACTCGGCCCAACTCGACCCGAACCCCACTTGGCCTATCCTTGTAGCCAGGGCCTAGTCTTAGAGGAATCCCAATCATGCCCAACCCCTCCCCACTAACCGGCCCTACGGCCCTACTCGGCCCCACTCGGCCCTAACCGGCCCCACTTGGCTTGTAGCCAGGGCCTAGTCTTAGAGTAATTTAATTGAATCCCAATGCCCCCTCCCCATGAGATGTAACCTGGGCGTGTATCCCCTCGCAAGGCGTACAGGAACACAGACACACAGGAGTCTCCTTTTCCTACAGGCGCACGGCTGTAGTCAGTACTCTGCTAGAAC